>CM038682.1:209426115-209673577 GCA_021605205.1 Aegilops longissima | reverse complement strand
TTAAGCTTGCGGTATTCCGATGATGTTGTTAAAAGAAGGTCTTACCTTTATCTTTGAAGGAGATGCATTGACATGGTATAGGCTATGTGATGATACGGGATCTTGGAATTATAAGTGATTGAAGTTGGAATTTTACCGGAAGTTCTATCCTATGCATCTTGTTCATCAGCGAAGGAGAAAGCATCGCTAAGCTTGGGGAGGCTTAAGTCAATGTTATATTCATGCCCCAATCATGAGCTCTCTCGGAAATGATTATTCAGAATTTTTATGCTCGGCTTTCTCTTGATAATCGCAACTGCTCGATACTTCTGTCTTGGTTCTTATATCTTGAAGACTAGTGATTTCAAATGGGACTTATTGGAAAGAATTAAGCATAACTCGAAGATTGGGGTTCCGTCGATGGTAAGGAGTCAGGTATGACACCTAAGTTCGATTGTGTTAAATCTTTTATGGATACCGATGCTTTCGTGGATTTAGCACTAAGTATGGACTTGACTCGAGATAGTAGCTACTTTTTGTGAATCTTTTGCTACTCACGTTGATATCCCTAAAGAGAAGTGGTTTAAATATAATCCTCCTGTTCAAGTGAAAGTAGTTGCACCTATTACAGTTGAAGAAAAGACTATTACATATAGTGATCCTATTATTCCTACGCTTATGTTGAAAAACCTCCTTTTCCTATTAGGATAAAAGATCATGCTAAGCTTCGACTATTGTTGTAAGAGTAATACTAGGACTTATACACCTCTGAGCAAATTAATGTTGAACCTGGTATTTCTATGATTAAAGATCTCTTGGATGAGGACTTAGATGGGCATGTTATCTCTTTCGTGGGTGAAACTGCTAATATCTGCTAGGCCGACACTAAGACTAGTAGACCTGTTGTAGGCATGCTGTTATTTCTGTTAAAATAGGAGATCATTGTTATCATGGCTTATGTGATATGGGTGCTAGTGCTAGTGCGATACCTTATGATCTTTATAAAGAAATTATGCACGATATTGCACCTATTGAATTAGAAGACATTGATGTTACTATTAAGCTTGCTAATAGGGACACCATTAAACCTATTGGGATTGTTAGAGATACTTAAGTCTTGTGTGGGAAGATTAAATACCACCTGATTTTCTTGTTCTTGCTTCCCCACAAGATGATTTTTGTCCCATAATTTTTGGTAGACCTTTCTTGAATACTGCTAGTGCTAAGATTAATTGTAAAGGAAGGTAATCACTGTTGGCATAGATGGATTGTCTCATGAGTTCAATTTTGCTAAGTTTAGTAGACAACCTCGTGAAAGGGAACCACCTAGTAAGGATGAGATTATTGGTCTTGCTTCCATTGCTGTTCCTCCAACTGATCCATTAGAACAATATTTGCTAGACCATGAAAAGCGATATGTTTATGGAGGAAAGGGAAGAAATAGATGAAGTGTTCCTTAAACAAGAACCTATCTTTGAAACATAACCTTCCGTTGAAATTCTTGGGATCCCCTCCACCCAAGGGTGATTCCATGTTTGAACTCAAACCTTTACGATAATCTTAAGTATGCTTACCTTGATGAAAAAGAAATATATCCTGTTATTATTAGTGCTAACCTTTCAGAGAAGAAGAAGAAAGATTATTGAAAACTCGAAGAAGCACCGAGCTGCTATTGGATATACTCGGATGATCTTAAGGGCATTAGTCCCACATTATGTCAACACAAAATTTCAGTGGATAAAGATGCCAAACTAGTTAGAGATCCTCAAAGGCGATTAAATTCCAAAATGAAGGAAGTGGTAAGAAAGGAGATTCTAAATCTCCTTGAGGCGGTATTATTTATCCCGTTCTTGATAGTGAATGGGTAAGCCCATCCATTGTGTCCCTAGAAAGGGAGGTATTACCGTTGTTCCTAATGATAAAGATGAATTGATCCCGAAAGTATTATTACAGGTTATAGGATGGTAATTGATTTTTGTAAGTTAATTAAAGCTACTAAGAAAGATCATTACCCTTTACCTTTTATTGATCAAATGCTAGAAAGGCTATCCAAACACACACATTTTTGCTTTCTAGATGGTTATTCTGGCTTCTCTCAAATACCTATGTCAGCAAAGGATCAATCTAAAACTACTTTTACTTGCCCTTTTGGTACTTTTTCTTATAGACGTATGCCTTTTGGTTTATGTAATGCACCTGCTACCTTTCAAAGATGCATGATGGCTATATTCTCTGATTTTTGTGAAAAGATTTGTGAGGTATTCACGGATGACTTTTCCGTATATGGATCCTCTTTTGATGATTGTTTGAGCAACCTTGATCGAGTTTTGCAGAGATGCGAAGATACTAGTCTCGTCCTGAATTTGGAAAAGTGTCACTTTATGGTTAACGAAGGCATTGTCTTGGGGCACAAGATCTCCGAGAGAGGTATTGAAGTTGATAAGGCCAAAGTTGATGCTATTGAAAAGATGCCATGTCCCAAGGACATAAAAGGTATAAGAAGTTTCCTTGGTCACGCCGGCTTTTATAGGAGGTTCATTAAGGACTTTTCTAAAATCTCTAGGCCTCTGACTAATTTATTGCAAAAAGATATTCCTTTTGTCTTTGATGATGATTGTTTGGAAGCATTTGAAACACTTAAGAAAGCCTTGATCACTGCACCTATTGTTCAGCCACCGATTGGAATTTACCTTTTGAAATTATGTGCGATGCTAGTGATTATGTTGTAGGTGTTCTTTTAGGGCAAAGAGTCGATAAGAAATTGAATATTATCCAGTATGCTAGTAAGACTCTTGATCTGCCGAGAAATTATGCTACTCTGAAAAGGAGTTCTTAGCAGTTGTGTTTGCATGTGATAAGTTTAGACCTTATATTGTTGATTCCAAAGTTATTATTCACACTGATCATGCTGCTATTAAATATATTATGGAAAAGAAAGATGCTAAGACTAGACTCATTAGATGGGTTCTCTTGCTCCAAGAATTTGACTTGCATATTATTGATAGAAAGGGAGCTGAGAACCCCGTTGCAGACAACTTGTCTAGGTTAGAGAATGTTCTTGATGACCCACTGCCTATTAATGATAGTTTTCCTGATGAACAGTTAGCGGTTGTCAATGCTTCGTCTGCCCTTGGTATGCTGATTATGCTAATTACATTGTTGCTAAATATATACCGCCTAGTTTCACATACCAACAAAAGAAAAAGTTCTTTTATGATTTAAGGCATTACTCGGGATGACCCACACCTTTATAAAGAAGGAGTAGATGGTATTATTAGCGTTGTGTGCCTAAGCATGAACAGGAACAAATCCTAGAAGTGTCACTCAATCCTATGGAGGACACCCACTGGAGATAGAACGCACACAAGTTACTACAATCTGGTTTTTATTGGCCTACTCTTTTCAAAGATGCTCGTAAGTTTGTCTTGTCGTGTGATGAATGTCAAAGAATAGGTAACATTAGTAGACGTCAAGAAATGCCTATGAATTATTCTCTTGTTATTGAACCGTTTGATGTTTGGGGCTTTGATTATGTTGTGGTTTTGTCACGGATGTCCTGGTGTAAGGACTTAGTCGAGGCCAATGCATCTATGTGGTAGCTAGAGGTTGAGCAGAATCGAGAACGTGACACGGACAAGGGTTTAGAAAGCTTGGGCCCCGAAAACATCATCCGTAATAACCCTACATGTTGTTTGTGGCTAGGTCTCATTATGATCATGAGGAGTCACCGTAAGGACTCTTTGTGTCTAGCCCTAGAGATTGTTTCTTCTTGCATGTCCCTCATTGGGGAGCCCTGCCCTCCTTATATATGTTTAAGGGTGGGTTACATGACTAGTCCTAGTAGGATTAGGATTACTCTATTACAAGTGGGTCTAGTCTTGCTTCCTTTGTAGGAGAATATTCCTTATGCCTTTCCTCTTAAGTGGCCTATATGCTCCTGCTGAATCCTTATGCCTAGGCCCCAGGTCTTCTACGTAGCTCATAGGCCTCATAAGTCGGCCGGGCTTGTATCAATTAAGTCGTCGTCAATTATGATTGTAGTCGCCAAGTCGCGGTTATACATCCGTCATCTGGGTATATCCCGATTATATGGGACCTTTTCCTGCCTCCAATGGTTATACACATATTTTAATTGCTGTTGATTACGTTACTAAGTGGGTGAAGCTATTCAACTAGTAGTGCTGATCATAACACTTCCATTAAAATGCTTAAAAAATTATTTTTCCAAGGTTTGGAGTCCCTAGATATCTTATGTGATGGTGGTTCACACTTTATTCATGGTGCTTTCAGTAAGATGCTCACTAAGTACGATGTTAATCATAGAATCGCATCTCCTTATCACCCTGATCTAGTGGTCAAATAGAGTTGAGCAATAGAGAGCTCAAATTAATTTTGCAAAAGATGTGAATAGATCTAGAAAGAATTGGTCCAAAAACTTGATGATGCATTATGGGCCTATAGAACTGCATACAAAAATCCTATGGGTATGTCTCCTTATAAGATGGTTTATGGAAAAGCATGTCATTTACCTCTTGAACATGAACATAGGGCATATTGGGCTATTAAAGAGCTCAATCATGACTTCAAACTTGCCGGTGAGAAAAGGTTATTTGATATTAGCTCACTTGATGAATGGAGAACCCAAGCCTATGAGAATGCCAAGCTTTTCAAAGAAAAAGTCAAACGCTGGCATGATAAGAGGATACAAAAGCGTGAGTTTAACGTAGGAGATTATGTGTTATTGCTCAACTCTCGTTTAAGATTTTTTGCAGGAAAACTTCTCTCAAAATGGGAAGGTCCCTACGTTATCGAGGAGGTCTATCGTTCTGGTGCTATAAAAATCAACAACTTCGAAGGCACAAATCCGAGGGTGGTAAACGGTCAAAGAATTAAACATTATATTTCAGGTAATCATATCAATGTTGAAACTAATATTATTGAAACCATAACCCCTGAGGAATACATAAGAGACACTTTCCAGAACGTTCCCGACTCCAAAAAGGTATAGGTGCATTGGTACGATGCAGTAAACCGACTCCAAAACAACTCTAATGGCAATGTTTATCAGTTTTGGATTATTTAAGAACTTTAGGAAGAAAGAAGTAGTCCGAAGGGACACGAGGCTCCCACGAGAGAGGGGCACGCCCCAGAGGCGCGCCCTGCCTCGTGGGCACCTCGTGTGCCTCATGGACTCGTTTTCTTATATGTTACGTATTTGGAAGGTAAAATTCATTATATATACTCCAAGGTTTTGACTCACCGTATCACGCAAATATCCTCTATTTTCGTTTGAGCTGTTTCGTTTCAGATCTAGAGCATCATGTCGTCTCCAAGCGCTCCCATGGACAAATTTTTGAGAGAGTTATCAACCCCTATCTCGGAGGTCTGCATCATCCTCAAACCATTGAGGTGCGTGAGGGTGCTGCACAACCGCGATGTGGAGGGACCAAAGGCATGCGAGGCGTGGAGACAAAGCTCAAGGCGTGGAGCAAGAAGTTTTCAAGTGTCAAGGGATGGTGGGCGTGGACTCAACGCCAACCAGATGATGATCACGGAGTTCACCAACAACCACAAGCTGGATGCCAAAGTCATTGGGAAACCATCTTCAAACTTCAAAGAAAATCGAGCACCTCCAAGCCCGGATCTATGACCTACAAAACTAGAACTGTGAGTATGATTATAGATTCAAGCGAATGAGTTTGGCTGCAGATTTAAGGATCCCGGAGACTCGATCATCCTTTTATGATGGAGAGCCGATGCCCTGGAAGACGGAAGACAAGCCTACATCATCAACAACTTCTACTTCACCAACTCCGAAGAAATAATCACATGAGTATGGGCACTCCCCTTGGCAACTGCCAAGCTTGGGGGAGGTGCCCCGGTATCGTATCACCATCACACTCCTATTTTTACCGCTTTTTTAGTTCGATCCTTTTAGTAGTATCTTGATCTAGTAGATTGAAGTTTTGATATCAAGTAGTTTTGAGTTTTGCTTTGTGAGCTCTTTATGTAAGCGAGTCCGTGTGCTATCTATAATAAAGAGTAGTGTTGAGTCAAGGGCTTTGCTATGTTGCTATGATCTTGAGAAAGTACAAAGAATAAAAGAGTTCATATTGATCTTATGGATAGTGATAACTTCACACATAGAATGTATGAGGCATACAAATTGTTGAGAGTTGATGAACGTAGCCTTGGTCATCGTTGCAATTAATAGGAAATGATAAGGAAAGAGGGGTTCACATATAAATATATTATCTTGGACATCTTTTATGATTGTGAAGCACTCATTAAGTATGACATTCTAAAAGAGTTGACGTTGGACAAGGAAGACAACGTAATGGTTTATGTTTTCCGACATCTCAGTTAAAGTATATTGTCATTGACCTTCCAAACATGTTGAGCTTGCCTTTCCCCTCATGCTAGCAAATTCCTTGCACCAAGTAGAGATACTACTTGTGCTTCCAAATATCCTTAAACCCAGTTTTGCCATGAGAGTCCACCATACCTACATATGGATTGAATAAGATCCTTCAAGTAAGTTGTCATCGGTGCAAGCAATAAAATTGCTCTCTAAATATGTATGACTTATTAGTGCAGAGAAAATAAACTTTATACGAACTTGTTGTGGAAGTAATAAAAGCGACGGACTGCATAATAAAGGTCCACATACAAGGGCAATATAAAGTGATGTTCTTTTGCACTAAGACTTTATGCATCAACCCTAAAGCAGATGACAACCTCTTCTTCCCTCTCGAAGGGCCTATCTTTTACTTTATGTTTTACTTTATGCTTGAGTCAAGGTGATGCTCACCTTTCCTTTTTACTTTTATCCTTTGGCAAGCTCCTCATGTTTGAAAGATCATGATACATATATCCAATTGGATGTAAGTTGGCATAGGCATTATTGTTGACATCACCTAAAGGTGAATATGTTGGGAGGAAACACAATAAGCCCCTATCTTTCTCAAGGTCCGCTGAAACTCTATAACCACAAGTATTGCGTGAGTGTTAACAATTATAGGGGACTACGAGATAGTTGAGTATGTGAGCTTGCTGAAAAGCTCTATTATTGACTCTTTCGATGTTACGATAAATTGCAATTGCTTCAATGACTAAGATTATAGTTTGTTAGTTCCCAATGAATTTATTGAACCATACTTGACATTGTGAATTGCTTATTCCTTGAGCATAGAAAATCATATGACAAAATCTATATATGTTGTTGTTATTAGAATGATCATGATGCCCTCATGTCCGTATTTTATTTTATCGACACCTCTATCTCTAAACATGTGGACATATTTTTCGATTTCGGCTTCCGCTTGAGGACAAGCGAGGTCTAAGCTTGGGGAGTTGATCGTCCATTTTGCATCATGCTTTTATATCAATATTTATTGCATATGGGTTGTTATTACACATTATATCTCAATACTTATGGCTATTCCTCTTATTTTACAAGGTTTACCATGAAGAGGGAATGCTGATGGAATTCAGGTGAAATAGGAGCAAACGTTGAAACCTATTCGCACAACTCCAAAAGTCCTGAAACTCCACGAAACAACTTTTTCGATTTTATAAGAATTTATGAGCAAAAGAAATAGGCGGGCCTCCGCTCCATCTTCTGCTATATCATCACTTTTACCCGAAAAATCGAGGGCAAGCTTACGGACGAAACTCCCGCCACGAGGCGGAACCTTGGAGGAATCAATCTAGGGCTCTGCGGAGCTGTTCTGCGGGACACTTCCCGGGAGGGAAATCATCACCAACGTCATCACAGCGATCCTCTCATCGAGAGGGGTCAATCTCCATCAACATCTTCACCAGCACCATCTCCTCTCAAAACCCTAGTTCATCTCTTGTATCCAATCTTGTATCAAAACCACAAATTTGTACATGTGGGTTGCTAGTAGTGTTGATTACTCCTTGTAGTTGATGCTAGTTGGTTTACTTGGTGGAAGATCATATGTTCAGATCCTTTATGCATATTATTACTCCTATAATTATGAACATGAATATGCTTTGTGAGTAGTTACGCTTTGTTCCCGAGGACATGGGTGAAGTCTTGCTATTAGTAGTCATGTGAATTTGGTATTCGCTTCGATATTTTGATGAGATGTATGTTGTCTTTCCTCTAGTGGTGTTATGTGAAGCGTCGACTACATGACACTTCACCATTATTTGGGCCTAGAGGAAGGCATAGGGAAGTAATAAGTAGATGATGGGTTGCTAGAGTGACAGAAGCTTAAACCCTAGTTTATGCGTTGCTTCGTTAGGGATTGATATGGACCCATATGTTTAATGTTGTGGTTAGGTTTACCTTAATACTCCTTTTGTAGTTGCGGATGCTTGCAAAGGGGTTAATCATAAGTGGGATGCTTGTCCAAGTTAGGGCAGTACCCAAGTGTCGGTCCACCCACATATCAAATTATCAAAGTACCTGAACGCTGAATCTTATGAACGTGATGAAAACTAGCTTGACGATAATTCCCAATGTGTCCTCGGGAGCTCCTTCTTCATTATTAGAATTGTCCAGGCTTATCCTTTGCTACATAAAGGATTGGGCCACCTTGCTGCACTTTATTTACTTTTTGCTTGTTACTATTTATCTTATCACAAAACTATCTATCACCTACTATTTGGTTTGAGAGAAAACTTTTAAAACCGCTTATCATTTCTTGCTCCTGTTGGGAATTTTACTTATCGAAAGGACTACGATAATCCCCTATACTTGTGGGTCACAGATGCCCACGAAAGAGATAAAGGTTCCTGTTTTTGGGTGTGAGGGTTGCCCGAGAATGGGGTGGGGGGTGAGGGATGGCCGGCCCGGGGGAGTAGTAGGGGGGGAGACCCGGCATCACACCCGAATGGGAGGCGAGACGCGTCCCACCGGGCCGGTTTGGGCGGCAGAGCAAAAGACCGAGGTTGAAGAAGAACCGCCGGGATGAACATCACTAAAGGACTAGAATCGTTATATTGATAAGTTGACAAAGCCCTCCGCCCCGCCAATTTGGTAGGCCCCAAGTCAGCCTCCCACTTTGGGTTCAAAGGGGGGGACTATTCATTTTTTGTGCGAATGGAGGCACTTCCGCGCGAAGATGCTGGGGGTCCGAATGTCAGGGGGCCGGCAAATTTGACCCTTTGGGTCCCATGTGTGGAGGAATCATTATTTTGCACGAATAAGGAGGCATTTCGGGGGCGGACCATCGCCTCTCCATGCACCCCTTCGATGGTGTGTTGTGACCACGTTGAACCGCGGCGCATCCAAGGTGGTGGCGCGCAGGCCCACAGCAACAAAGGGAGATGGGAAAGCGGGAGTAAGTCCGACGGAGAGGTGTCGAGGGTTAACGTTCTAGTGGGTGGTTCGGTGGGAAAGAACAGGAGGTGGGGGGTGGAGGATGGCTGGCCAACGGTGGAGTGGCGCTCATAGCGGGAAGGGAGCTGCTAAGGGGGGGGAGGTTCCGGCCTGGAGGAAGAAGCGAGATTGAAGATGGATGCTCATTGGATGTAAATCCACGGCTAACATGTCGAATCATTTGTTGACTAAATTGACAACACTTGCTTTTCCATTTCCCGTTTCACCCCAAAAATGTGGCACGATTCAACCCATTTTTTGAATTTACTTTTTTTGCGTAGAATTTCAAATAATTTGATCTTTTTTTGAATTACAGCCACTAGCTGGGTGGGTGAAAATAAAAATCGCCCATTTATTTTATTTCCAAAAATTACAGGCCATTTGCACTTTCTAAATACACGATTTTAGGTGATCCTAATTATAATGTTGGGTTGGGCCAAAGAATGTTATCAAAAAATAAAAAGGGCTGAGCATTTTGTTATAAATGTATTTAAATAATTAGTGATATCATTACATTGCTTAAATCTTACCAAGCTTTTGTACACAATCACTAGGATTTTCGTCAAAACAATCCAAATTTTATTTGTTAAGAAATTATTTTTATAAGTTAATAAGATGGGGATATTGTTTTCCTTTATGTAAGTATTTAAATATATGATGACAATAAAAATAATATATAATAACATATAAAATAATTTAAATATATATAATATAGTTAGAAGGAAAATAAGTTGGACCGCATTTATTCTTATATAGAAAATAGAACAGGCCTCTGCTTTTTTCAAAAAAATACAAAATTGGCTGAAAATAAAACTCGGATGGGAGGTCCATGGTCGATACAAGGCCGGTGTAAGATGGTAAGAAAATACAACAGGCCTATGGACCTCCCATCCGAGGTCGGGGCGCGATGTTAAAAATGAAAGCCTAGACGGGCAGCCCAAAAGCACGCCAACACTTGCCAAAACTCCCCTCGTTTTCCCTGTTTCGTGACATTGTGTGGGCATTTTAGGCATCATATGAAGATGTGCTATGCATGAATGTTGATCAATGATGTTAACGGTGGTAGTTCCATTTTACCATGAATAAAACTTCCAACATGATGTTTACCCTGTTTGAAAAGGCCGTTAATATAAATACTCCCCAAAGTTGTAGTTTTTATCCGAAGAATTGCGTTTTTATCTAAATGAAACTTGCAGTTTTTCTCCAGAATCACATTTTGCACTTTTATACTCCTATGAAACTACATTTTTAAGTGCTAAAATAGATCTCTAGAATTCATAAAATACTTATATGCTCAATAGCAAATCTGAAATTCAAAAGACCTCATATTAAAGTACTCAAAATACACAACACAAAACACAATTTACAACCTCCAAAACCGACAACCCTAAGCTCCTCCCGACACCACCGCCCACCATTGGGGGGGGCCCCCCTATTCCTCGGGCGACAGCCACCCCATGGCGATGTGAACGGCGAGGGGATCGGGAAGCGCCGGGCCAACCTTTTCTCCTTGAATTGTTGGCCGCAAGACTCCCCGCTCGCTTGGCAGACACTCACAAACCACCTTGGATGCTCGATCCTTCAATCTCGTGGATGCTCCATATGGGATCGAATTTCCCACCACCGCCCCTCACGATCGATGGTGAATCTGTTTGCTCCATGGCCGAGGAGCAGCTCTATATCCGGGGTGATTCCCCGGGAGTATTCCGCCCCTTTGTTCCGATATTTGGCCATGGATGT
Organism: Aegilops longissima; assembly: GCA_021605205.1. Lineage (NCBI taxonomy): Eukaryota > Viridiplantae > Streptophyta > Magnoliopsida > Poales > Poaceae > Aegilops > Aegilops longissima. The sequence continues at coordinate 209,662,506 of CM038682.1, read as the reverse complement.
CGCCCGCCGCTTAGTTGGTCCTTGTTGTCAAACCAAAACCGATTCCAACATCCTAGCTAGTTCCCGGGTGCCGCCCGCATCCTCACGTACGTTGTACCTCCATGACCACTTCCCAGCACCTTCACTCCCGCGTGTTTTTTGAATGGAAGAGGAGAGAGCAGCGCTGGTTTTGGATTAGAACGGGGAAGCGCGCTGGTTTTAAAGGAGAGGAGGGGCGGTGGTTTTGAAATGGAGAGGAGGGCGGCATTTGTTGGAACAGGAGGGCGGGGTGGTTTAAGAGGAGGAAAGAGCGGGCTGGTCTTAAGTATTTTTTGTTGTTTTATATTTTGGGTCAAAGTTTGACCACGTCTTTTGACAAGCAAAATATGAATGCATGTCACCAAAATTGTATTGTTTGGTTCAGATCTAAATGTACTTTCAAATTATATTATTTTTAATGTATAACATATTTTTATTTGGAAAATCATGGTCAATTATGACCCGAATAAAAGGGAGACTAGTTAATGGGGTCGCTTTTTAATTGAAGGGTAAATTGATTTTGATTTTGATCCAACCCACATGGGCCCCTCTCACCCAATCCTAAATCCTGCAAGACCTCTCCCTCTTCCCACAAAACCACCTCCTCTCCTCCATCATCTCCATTCCAAAACCACCATCTCGCCTCTCCCTTCTGATCTTCTCCATTGCAAAACCTCCTCTCCTCTCCATCATCTCCATTCCAAAACCACGCCTCGCCTCCCTTTGATCTTCCCATTGCAAAACCACCTCCTCCTCTCCATCATCTCCATTCCAAAACCACCGCCTAGCCTCTCCCTCTTCTTTTTCAATACCACCGCTTCCTCCCATCTTCCAAAGCTAGCAGGCCACCAAGGACATCTATGGAGGGATGAAGCAACAATCGAAGACCGGGGCACCGGGCAAAGTTGCGGTTGAAGGAGATCCTTAGTTGGTTTGACAATGAGGGGGATTTCGAGGCGGGGGGCCATGTGGCAATGTACGAAAGAGCGAGATGGCGGGATTACATGTACCTCGGCACACGCCCAGTCCTCCGAGTTCATCGAGTATTCGCAGATTCACCCAGGCGAACAGGGGAGGTGGTGGGCGCACAAGGTCGAGCACCCGAGGATAAGAATCGATCGAGTATGGTGTGCCGTCGGAGGGTGCAGGCCCCGAGCCACGGGAGTATTCGCCTCCCACCGCAAGAGGGGCCATGGCGGCGCCGCTTCCCCGCCGTTCCAAGGTTCCTCGCCCGCCTCATTTCAATGGTGACGGTAGGTTTAAGGTAAGCATCGCACTAACCTAATCTTCCACCTCCCATGCTTACAATCAAAATTTAATGAAAATCATGCTTACAATCGATTCGAGTACTATCCAATCACCCTAAAATAGCTCGACCTTGGGTCAAAGTTGTGACAAAAGTACAAATAAAGAAAAATAGATTGGTGTTTTTAAAAGAGTACCTAGAAAACTGCCAATATAAGCTACTAGTATTTTTTAGAGGATTTCTGGAGAAAGATCCGCCCCAGAGCGCCACATATCCCTGGTGGTGATGGATGCCAATCGGCATGCAGCATGGTTGGTGTCGGTAATTTTACTTGGCTCACCTCGCACTATGCAATATGCCTTCCATCGACATTTGTGCAGTTCCACCAAAATGCAGTGAATAACCCTGTTGCAGATAATGAAAAGCATGATTACATTATAGTGGCACTAGTTGATGAAACACACAAAATAAATATAAGAAAATATTGCGATAGTATCATAGTATGCCATGCCGGAGGGCGAGATGGGCCTCGACGCCCATCGCCTATTGACATCGCCCCAAGTCTCCCACACACCTTCGCCGGATGAACATCAACAGCGGTAGTACAAAGGCGCTTTGAGACATTCAAATTCTATTTTTTACATATCAACTAAAATTAACACTCCGTTTGAAACGCAAACATTAGCAATGGGACTAGTTGATGAAACATACTTTAACAAAGAGAAGCACTTTTATCTACATTGAAATGAAATGATAGAGATGACACTGCCTATTTTAACGTTATTACTTCATTTTATAAGGACACTAGGGTCGAGCAGGTGGCAACGAGGTGTCCTGCATCCAAGGATGGAGGCCGGTGTGGTGTCAAACCGCGATTCGGTGGGGGTCCCAACTTGCGCTAGGCGGATGGTAACAGAGACAAGGGACAAGATGCTTTTACCGGTTTGGCCCTCTCGATGGAGGTAATACCTTACCCCCTTGATTAATATTGATGATATGGGTAGTACAAGAGTAGATCTACCAAGATCGAGAGGCTAAACCCTAGAAGCTAGCCTATGGTATGATTGTTGTTCCCCCGGACTAAAACCTTCTTTATATAGACACCAATAGGGAGGGTTACCAAGTCGGTTACAATGGTAGGAAATCTACATATCCGCGAAGCTTGCCTTCCACGAAGGAAAGTCCTACCCACATGGGATAAGTCTTCAATCTTGTATCTTCATAGTCTAGGAGTCCGCCAAAGATGATAGTTCGCTATCCGACACCCCTAGTCCGACTCCTCCGAGCCCCAACCAGGCTTCAATGGGCCACGAGTCCGGGGATATTGTCTTGCATTGCAAGGGGGTTTCCTCCTTACTTAGAAGGTTTTGAACACAAGGATAGTGGCCGGCCCAAAAACAAGTTCCACATATCACCAGAGAGAATAATTTCGCACGATTGGCCGCGATTCCGGTGACATCCAACAGCCAAGCCTTTATTAATCGTTTTCGTCCCACCTCAGCGTCAGCGGGGGTTTCCTTGGCACGCCTTATCAAAGGTAGATCATGCCCCTTATTCCGGTTCGATCAATCGGACGGGTAAACTGCTTCGGCACCCTCCATCGGGGCGAGTCCCAATCGACCATAGGGAGGGCTTGGTATTCAACCTCTTTATAATGAGACCAAGGCCCTCTTTTTTCCACCTCCATCAAAAGGCCGAAGTTCTAACACCCAAAGCTTCAGATTTAGGCGCTGGACCTTGACGATGTCCGCCCGACCACTCGGCCGATGGATGTCTTCTTCCCCCGAAAAAATTTGCCGGAGGGCTAGGTATCTAACCGGCGGATTTGATAGGCTGCCTGCCGGGCAGGTCATTCCCACTCCCGAGCCCGGCGAGGGTGGTGTTCGGTCTCACTTCCTTGGGTTTAGGCTTCCCCGGATCCCTTTGTGCGGGGTCGTTTTATTATGGGCTGGATTTCCATGACTTGAACCGAGTCCATCCTCCAATCTCGCATTCATTGTCGATTGAAGCCTTCCTCCATATTACCCTCACTTTGGATTGTGGCGCAAGACCTTCAAGGTGGGTAGAAGATGATCGAGGGCAACAAGCGAAAAGGGGGGCGGTCATAAGGTGTGTTGATGTCGGGCCCGAGGGCTCTTTTCAAGAGGAGCTTGGTTTGTGGCAACGGGGTGGTTTTATATCACCGCCCGGGGCACCAAATGGGTGGCGCCACCCCTTCCCCAGTCCACCAAGGTGGCATCATGGGTCAAGGGCTCGTGGGGCCGCCCAAGGGGCCCTCAGGCCGTTTGAGACCTCCAAGAAAAGAGATCAATCTGGCGTGGCGCGAGGTTATGCTGATTCGCCCCAACGTGCCCCTCCCTGTGGGAGTTTAACCGAGGGACCACGAGCCTAACATTTTATGGGGAACGCCTGGAGATGTAAACTGTTCTTGGATCACAAGCAATGTGTCCAACTTGACCGAGGCGGGGATGTCGCCGGATACTCAAGTAGTCATGTCCCAATCTATCCACATATTTATCATAAACTTGCGTAAAAGAGCTATCCTTTAAACAGGGGGACAGAAAAGCAAACTGATCGTGTCCGCCCTCCCCGAGACCATGCCGGATCCCAGATAACAAGATGGAGGTTGTGCCAAGAAGGCGGGGGGAAGGAAGCTACTTCTCCATGACGGAGGCTATCAAGAAAGGGGGGTGAGAACCCCCCCAGGGGAGAAGGGACCCCCGAGATCCGGGACCAAACCTCAAAGCGGGGAAGAAATCTTCACCGAGGGTCCTGGAGGAGATGCTCCGGCACTATTTCCCCAAGGAGATCAGCCTCCAAAGGGTAAGTAAAAGGGGGGGTTTATAAAATAAAAGACATCCTGTTTTATTTGAAGGTAACCAAAGCTTTATTTGTAGTTCGGATCTCATCCTTCACAAAGGAGTCGTCAGGATCTTGATCCGGAGATGATGGAAGCAAACGCCCCCGCCGGTGCGAGGCGGCAACCCCGAGGTGTCATCGCGAGGCTTCTCCAATCCGGGGGCCGAAGGACCGATGTCCCTCAAAGCCCTCCGGTCCGCCTTAAAAGGCCAGGACGAGTCCGCACCAACAGTGTCGGGCCGAGGAGTGAAGGATCTGCGAGCATCTATCGAAGATCACCGCTTAATGAGTCGGTGATTGAAAGGATTTCATCCGCGGGCTTTGCATGAATCGCGTGAAGTTTTGCGGGTTTTGGGTACCAAAATGATGTACCTTGCGTTTTGCATATGAAATCGCCCGATAGATAGTAGCCCCGAGACGGTGCGGTGTCAAAAATGGGGGGGGATCATAAACCCGGTATAATATCGCCTTCCTATGTAGGGGCGGAACCCCGGGCTAGCCGGGCTGATGAATTTCCGAAAGCGGCAACTTGCGGGATCGGACATCACGCTTGTTAATAAGCGGCAGTCCGGTATGCGATTTCCGACACCGGTAAGGAGCTTGACACCCATGCCTTACAACATGTATACTTAATGCAGATGGTGTCGCCGCATGGAAGTTTGGGGCTCGCCCAGCCAAGGACAAGCTAGAAAAGTGATCGGTTGCTAAAGGCGGCCGCGGGAAAGAACAGCTGCTCACGCCAAAGCAAGAAAGAGATGGCCGATATGGCCGGAAATTGAAGAATGCTTGACCATTGCGAAGCTTTTGAAAAGAAGATCGGCAAATAAGAGGACCAAAAAGGCCACCACCGGGCCAACGATACTCACTCTATGAGAGCTATGAAGGAGGAGCTACGCCGCAAGATATTGCTGGAAAGCCCTTTCTTCGGAGGAAATTCACGGATCCTAAACGCCAATTGACAGGTGGGGTGCGGAGGATGCGATCCGACGGCGGGCGAAAGCCGAGAGCGCCAACACCCGAGGTCAAAAGGATCACGGGGAAGAGCTTTTTTCGCAGCCATAGTCCGGCCCACTTTCGTAACCGATCGTTTAAATGGGCGGAGCTGAATAGGTTGTCCGGATTCCATGAAGGCTGTCGGACTCATTTGGGCGAAAAACCCCAAGCAAGAGTTATTTTGGCTTGATGCCAATTCCTTGGTGCGGTGCCCATATCGATGCAATGAAGGGTCAAAGCATAGAGGGGCGGATGGCTCTTGCCCGGGTCAAGACATCGGGCGGAGATGAAGGCCCCGACTTGCATCCCAAGATTGGACAAGGTACCGCCAGCACTATTTTGAGGAAGTCTGCTGCCCTTAATAGAGCGAAAGGCTCAAGGATATTATGTTTAAATGACATGTATGAGAAAACAATGTTTTAATATAATATAAGAGCTTTTTATACTTGTGCGCAATATTAAAACGCCTCCCTGGCCCGTTGATGTATTGTGTATATAACCCGAGATGGCGGGGTTCAACCACATAGTCGGGGTGTTTAAAAAAGGCACACATTAATCCAACGCCTTGGTCCTGTGAAGGAGGTGATAGCGTAGCAAACTAGGCAACCGTTATAATGCTTTATCACTTTCACTTAGCCATGGGAGTTCGATGGTGGGGCTACTATATAGCCCCTAGGGGCACGCACTCTCCCGAAGTCGAGCGCGTATGTGCTGCCGGAAAGCGGCCCTTCGTCGATCAGGAAATTCTAAACATTCCTTTGGGTCATCAGTGGTTGACCAGTCTCACGCTATATCATGGCGGTCGGTTTAGCTTTCTCAGCGAGGTTGCTCAACCCAGCTCAGGAGGCACAATTGCGATGGTTCTCCAAGCGCTACCTTAGCGATATAACGGAGCGTGGTACCAAAACATAGGGCAGGCAAACCCAACATTTGACCAAAGACATGATTTGGAGCTGATGCATATAAGGCCTTTCGAGATGCGAACACTCCCTAAGGTATTGGTCTTTATGAGCACGCAGAATAATGCCTAAGCCCACAGTGTCCAGTGCGCGCAAAAAATTCTGGTGCGGCCGATGCAAGCAGACCTCTTCCTCGGTTATAGCAAAAACGGGGATGTATCAGAAGAGGCGGTAAAAAGGTTTTACGCGGTCTTAATCTGAAAAGAATCCTTACGGCGGGTCCACCTGCGTCTGCGCTGTGTCCCATTGTCTGCGTATCACGGGCGGGTGTAGCCGGTGTTCATCTTTAAAAGAGAAGAACTTAGTTGAAAAGAAAAAATATCGTAGCGAGAAATGTACTTTATATTAAATAAGCGATGCAGTTGAAGGTGAATAAAATTGAGCTTTATTGTCTCTTGTTATGCGTGAGTGCAGCCCCTTGTATGGGGTATGCACGCTAGTAAGCGCCGGACTCGTCTAAGCGTGTCCAGGGTTTGAATGACCTATTCAGTGCTTTGATTAGCGGGCGGGATTGGTGTGGGGTTGTCAAGGCGGTCTCACGTTCTTAGTGCTTGGTAACATAATACTCCCTTTTAATGAGATGATGCAGCGTGGAGGGCATTTTAAGTGTAAGAGATGCATAATGTGGTATTGCGTTAAAAGCGGTAGCTTCATGCCCGATGGTGCTTGATAGCTACTTTCGAATGGGGCGATGTGGAAGGTTAACTTTGGCGGAAGTTGTCGGATGGGCGAACACAACTTCTAGCATGGGAGCCGTACAATGGGCATCTGAGCTGGCATTACCCCTTTGAAGGAGGTGTTGCTATGGCGAATTTTGGTTGGGTCTATCCCCATTTTTGAATTATGTCTGATATAGGTTTGATCGCTACCTCCATCCATTAGGACTTGTGTAAATTGGAGTCCGTCGTTATAGGATCTAATATCAAGGCAGTCCATCCTGCGCTCGGATACTTCGGAATAGTCTGATGATCGAAGGTGATTGGTTTTGACAACCATCGTTGGGACTCTGCTGCGATAGACCGTGCGGCACGTGTTTCTATAGGCGCCGCTCTGTTTTTCCCTTTGTCACTTGAAGTGAGTTCACTGTTTTGACTTTTTGTGGGACATTCTTTTGTTTTCCGGTGCTCTGCTTGTGGAAGCCGCCATCGTCCTCGCTTGGTGTGTGAGGCCTTGTGTTCGACATTGAGTTTGCGGACTACTTGAAGACCAACAATCTCTGTGGGTATGGTTGGCGAGCTTCAAGTCTTGTGTATTGGCATATTTTATCAAGATTTTGTTTTAGTTAGATAGCTCGTCATGCTGTCCTTGAGGGCAGTTTTTATGATTCTGCAGGAACTTGAATCCGGCATTGGCTATCATGCTCTTGGGCTGTTTCCCTTTGTCGGCGCTGGTCCTTGTGCGTCGTGGTTTCCATTCCATCCTGACTTGGATGTACTTGGGTCGCTAATCTTGCATCTTTCCACCAGCTATCATCTCGCGCCATAGCGGGTCATGAAACTTCTTAATGCAAGCATGGTTCTCGGCTTCTCTGGCGAGGTAGTGCATGAAAGCCATTACGTCTCGGGACGTTGTGTTTGAAAGCTGCTAAGGCTTGACGTCCGGACAGTCGACTATTTGATTCTTTTGGTAAGGAACCTGTTCCGAATTTGTGGCTGACTCTCCGGGTTGTTGAGTTTGTTGAGTTATGTGACTTAACAAATGCGCATCCGGAGGGCGGACATAAGTCCCTTGAAAATTTGCGAAAAGCATCCTCGAGCTCTTCCCAACTTCCAATGGTATTTTCGGGAGGCTTTTGAGCCAATGCGGGCTGGCCCTTTGAGCTTGAGGGTAAGTATTTTTATGGCGTGGAGATCATATCCTCTAGCCATGTGTATGTGGAGGATGTAATCCTCAATCCGAGACTCAGAGTGCATTGTTCCGTCGTATGCCTCTATGTTTACGGGTTTAAATCCCAGCTGGGAATTCGTGATCCAGCACCTCATCCGGTGAAACACGAAGGTGTGCGGCACCGTATATTGGGTGTCTGTGATGTTGGATATTTGGCGTGTTGCGTTGCTTGGAAGAGCTTGCTTTCCTTGGCCCATAGATGGACCTAACTGGGCCATCCCTTTGATGTGAATCCTTATGCGGATCGCGTGTCGGCTTGTGTGCGGCGCCATTCGCCACTCTTTGTTTGCCATGGGGTCGTCCATCCGACTGGGTGGCCTCTTTGTTTTTTGATTGTGGGGGCTCTATGGCCTCCTCATCAAATCGAGCGATATTTTCTCTTTGGGTAGCTCTTTGTCTACATAAAGTTGGGCCACCTTGCTGCACTTTATTTACTTTTTGTTGTTACTATTTATCTTATCACAAAACTATCTATCACCTACTATTTGGTGCTTGCGAGAGAAAACCTTCTTGAAAACCGCTTATCATTTTCTTGCTCCTCGTTGGGTTCGACACTCTTACTTATCGAAAGGACTACGATAGATCCCCTATACTTGTGGGTCATCAGATGCCCACGCAAGAGATGCGAGGTTCCTTTAGTTAATTTGCGGTGTGAGAACTCATCGCCCTTGAGAATAACAGGGGGTGTGGGTGGTAGAGGGATGGCACGGCCCGGTAATGGGAGTAGTAGGAAGGCGGTGAGACTCCGGCATCACACGGCCGTAATGGGAGGCGAGAACGCAGCTGACACGCGACGGCCCCAGTTTAGGCGGCTAGAGCAAAGACGGAAGTTGAAGAAGAACTTCTGACCGTTGGATGAACATCATTCTGATAGACTAGAATCGTTCATATTGACTAAGTTGACAAAGCCCTCCGTCCCCAGTCCATTTGGTAGGCCCCAAGTCAGCCTCCCACCTCTTTGGGTTCAATTTGGCGAGAGGACTATTCATTTTTGTCGCGTAATAAGGAGGCACTTCCTTGCGTGCGAAGATGGCTGGTGGGTCCGAGCATGTCAGTGAGGGCCGCGTTTTTAGCAAATTCTGAGGCCCTTCGGTGGGTCCCGGATGTCGGTGGAGGAATCATTATTTGCACGTAATAAGGAGGCATTTCTTGTGTGCGGCCGTGGACCGTATCGACCTCTCATGCATCTACTTCCGATGGTGTCGTTCGTTGACCACGTTGACCACGTCGCGGCGCATCAAGGTGGTGGGCGGCAGCGAGGCCCAGGACAGCAGCAAGGGAGATGGGAAAGGCAGGGAGTAAGTCCGAGACGGAGAGGTGTCTGAGGTTAACGTTCTAGTCTTGATTGTGGTTCGGTGGAAAAGAAACAGGAGGTGTGGAGGGTGGAGGATGGCTGGCCAGCGGTGAGTGGCGCTTCATAGCGAAGTGTGCTAGCGGTGCTACATGATGGGGCGGGAGAGTGGTCCGTGGCGCTGGAGGAAGAAGGCGAGAGATTGAAGATGGATGCGGTCATTGGATGTAAATCCTACGGCTAACATGTCAGAATCATTTGTTGACTAAATTGACAACGACTTGCGTTGGCTTCGACCTATTGGCCCTGTTTCACCCCAAAAATGTAGCACGTATTCAACCCATTTTTCAGAATTCTGATCTTTTTTTGCGGTAGAATTCTGATCAATTTGATCTTTTTTTGAATTACAGCCACTAGCTGGGCTGGGTGAACAAATAAAGTAAGTCCATCTGACCCATTTATTTTATTTCCTAAAAATTACAGGCCATTTGCACTTTCTCGAAATACACGATTTGCTAGGCTGATCCTAATTATAATGTTGGTTGGGCCAGCAATGTTATCAAAAAATAAAAAGGGCTGAGCATTTTGTTATAAATGTATTTAAATAATTAGTGATATCATTACATTAGTCCTTAAATCTTACCAAGCTTTTGTACACAATCACTAGGATTTTCGTGCCAAAACAATCCAATTTTATTTGTTAAGAAATTATTTTATAAGTTAATAAGATGTGGGATATTGTTTTCTTACATATGTAAGTAGGTTAAATATATGATGACAATAAAATAATATATAATAACATATAAAATAATTTAAATATATATAATATAGTTAGAAGGAAACATAAGTTGGACCGGCATTCCTATTCTTATATAGAAAAATAGAACAGACCTCTGCGTTTTCTTCAAAAATACAAAATTGGGCTGCCAAAAATAAAACCTCGGATGGGAGGTCCATAGGCGGTCGATACATAGGCGGTGTACATGATAGCTAAGAAAATACAAACAGGCCTATGGACCTCCCATCCGAGGTCGTGGGCTGCGCATGTTAAAAATGAAAGCCTAGACCAGGCAGCCCAAAAGCCACGTCCAACACTTGCCAAAACTTCGTCCCTCGTTTTCTCACATGTTTACGCTTTTCGACATTGTGTGGGCATTTTTGTATGCATCATATGAAGATGTGCTATGCATGAATGTTGATCACATGATGTTAAGCGGGTGGTAGTTCCATTTTAGACCATGAATAAAACTTCCAACATGATGTTTACCCTGTTTGAAAGGCCGTGTTAATATAAATACTACGCCTCTGAAAGTTGTAGTTTCTTATCGAAACGAACTTGCGATTTCTTATCTGAAAGCTGAAACTTGCAGTTTCTTCTCAGAATCACATTATGCACTTTTATACTCCTATGAAACTACATTTTTAAGTGCTAAAATAGATCTCTAGAATTCATAAAATACTTCATATGCTCAATCACGCAAATCTGAAATTCAAAAGACATTCATATAAAGTACTCTCAAAATACACAACACAAAACACAATTTACAACCTCAAATACGACAACCCTAAGCTCCTCGACAATTCACCTGCCCGACCATTGGGCTGGGAGGCAGCCCTCCTATTCCTCGGCGGACAGCACCCCATGGGCGATGTGAGCGGCGAGAGGCGATGGCGGGGAGCGTCGTCGGGCCAACCTTTTCTCCTCTTGCAATTGGGTTCGGTCGCGAAGACTCCACGGCTCGCTGGCAGGACACCCTCACAAACACCACCATGGATGCTCGATCCTTCAATCTCTGGTGGATGCTCCATATGGGATCGATACTCCCACCACCGCTCCCTCACGATCGTATTTGGTGAATCTGTTTGCTCCATGGCCGGAGGAGCAGCTCTATGTACTCCGTGACTCCCTCGGGAGTATCTCCGCCTTCGCTCTGTTCGAGATATTTGGCCATGGATGTCGCCGTCGCCGCTAGTTGGTCCTTGTTGTCAAACCAAAACTGTATCTCAACATCCTAGCTAGCTTCCGCGAAGTGCCGTCTGCGATCCTCACGTATCGGTGTACTCCTCCATGATCTACTTCTCCCAGCACCTTCACTGCGCGGCGGTGTTTTTGAATGGAAGAGGAGAGGAGCAGCGCTGGTTTTGGATTAGAGCAGGAAGCGGCGCTGGTTTTATTTGGAGCAGAGGAGGCGGTGGTTTTGAAATGGAGAGGAGGGCGGCATTTGGGTGGAGCAGGGAAGGGCGGCGGTGGTTTAAGAGGAGGAAGAGCGGAAGCTGGTCTTGGAAGTATTTTTTTGTTGTTTCGTATATTTTGGGTCAAAGTTTGACCACGTCTGTGTTGACAAGCAAAATATGAATGCATGTCACCAAAAATTGTATTGTTTGGTTCAGTATCTAAATGTACTTTCAAATTATATTATTTTTGCAATGTATAAACATATATTTTATGTGAAAATCATGGTCAATTATGACCCAGAATAAAGGAGACTAGTTAATGTGGGGTCGCTTTCTTAATTGAAGGGTAAATTGATTTTGATTTTGATCCGATCTGCAGCATGCGGCCCTCTCACCCAATCCTAAATCGCTGCATGCATCCTCTCCCTCTTCTCCATTGCAAAACCACCTCCTCTCTCTCCATCATCTCCATTCCAAAACCACCATCTCGCCTCTCCCTCTTGATCTTCTCCATTGCAAAACCTCCTCTCCTCTCCATCATCTCCATTCCAAAACCACGTCTCGCCTCTCCTCTTGATCTTCTCCATTGCAAAACCACCTCCTCTCCTCTCCATCATCTCCATTCCAAAACCACGTCTAGCCTCTCCCTCTTCTCTATTTCAATACCACGTCTCTCCTCCCATCTTCCAAAGCTAGCAGGGCCACTCGGAAGGACATCTATGGAGGATGAAGCAACAATCGGGAAGACCCGTGGCGACCAGGGCAAGATGCTTGAGTTGAAGGAGATCCTTAGTTGGTTTGACAATGAGTGGGGAATTCGAGGGCAGTGGGGCCATGTGGCAATGTACGAAAGAAGCGAGATGGCGGCGATGTACATGTACTCCTCGGCGGATCACGCCCATGATCCTCCGAGTTCATCGAGTATCTCAGACAAGATTCACAGGGCGGCGATCGAGGCGGAGGTGGTGGGCGTCTGAGTTCGAAGGTCGAGCACCCGGAGGATAGAATCGATCGAGTATGGTGTGCCGTTCGTGAGGGTGCAGAGCCAGCCGGAGCCACGGGAGTATTCGTTCTCCACCGCAAGAGGCCGGATGGCGGCGTCGCTTCCGCCGTTCTCAAGGTTCCCTCGGCCTTCGCCTCATTTCAATGGTGACGGTAGGGTTTAAGGTAAGCATCGCACTAACTAATCTTCCACCTCCTCATGCTTACAATCATTGTGACTAATGAAAATCATGCTTACAATCGGTATTCGAGTACTATGCCAATCACCCTAAAATAGCTCTGGACCTTTGGGTCAAAGTTGTGACACATGTACAAATAAAGAAAAATAGATTGGTGCTTCTTTAGGAAAGAGTACTCCCTAGAAAACTGCAATATAAGCTACTAGTATTTTCTTAGAGATTTCTGAGAAAGATCCGTCCCCGAGAGGCGCCACATATCCCTTGGTGGTGATGGATGCCAATCGTGCATGCAGCATGGTTGGTGTCGGTAATTTTACTTGGCTCACCTCGCACTATGCATATGCCGGTTCCATCGTACATTTGTGCAGTTCCACCAAAATGCAGTGAATAACCTGTTTGCGAGATAATGAAAAAGCATGATTACATTATAGTGGCACTAGTTGATGAAACACACAAAATAAATATAAGAAAATATTGCGATAGTATCATAGTATGCCATGCTTTGCGAGGCGAGATGGGCCTGCGACGCCTCATCTGTCGCCTCATCTTGGACATCGTCCCAAGTCTCCCAGCTACACCTTCGCGGTGATGAACATCGATGTACAGCGGTAGTACAAGGCGCCTTGAGACATTCAAATCTCTATTTTTATACATATCAACTAAAATTAAGCACTCCGGTTTGCGAAGCAGCAAACATTAGCAATGGGACTAGTTGATGAAACATACTTTAACAAAGAGAAGCACTTTCTTTATCTACATTGGAAATGAAATGATAGAGATGACACTCGCTCTATTTTAACGTGTATTACTTCATTTTATAAGTGACACTAGGGTCGAGCAGGTGGCAAGCGAGGTGTGCCGTGCATACATAAGGATGGAGGCGGGTGTCGGTGTCAAAACCGGCAGATCTCGGGTGGGGTCCCAACTGTGCGTCTAGGCGGATGGTAACGAGAGACAAGGGACAAGATGCTTTTACCCAGTTTGGGCCCTCTCGATGGAGGTAATACCTACTCACTTGATTAATATTGATGATATGGGTAGTACAAGAGTAGATCTACCACGAGATCGAGAGGCTAAACCTAGAAGCTAGCCTATGGTATGATTGTTGTTAATCCTCGGACTAAAACCCTTCGGTTTATATAGACACGAATAGGGTTAGGGTTACCGAGTCGGTTACAATGGTAGGAAATCTACATATCCGTGTCGTAAGCTTGCCTTCCACGTAAGGAAAGTCCTACACGGACATGGAATGAAGTCTTCAATCTTGTATCTTCATAGTCTAGAGTCCAGGCCAAGATGATAGTTCGGCTATCCGACACCCCTAGTCCGGGACTCCTCCGTAGCCCACAGACAGGCTTCAATAGCGGCAAGCGAGTCCGGCGTGCATATTGTCTTGACATTGCAAGGGGTTTCTCCTCGAATACTTAGAAGGTTTTGAACACAAGGATAGTGGCGGCTCACAAAAACAAGTTCCACATATCACCGAGTAGAGAATAATAATTTCTGCACCGATCTGGCGGCGTATTCAGCGGTGTGACATCCAACAGCCAAGCCTTTATTGAATCGTTTTCTTGTCCCACCTCAATGGCGTTCAGCGGTTTCCTTGTACACGTCTTATCAGCGTAGATCATGCCCCTTATTCGGTCGATCAATGCGGACGTGGGTAACCCTACCGTGCGGTTAGCGCACTCCTCTATCGGCGAGTCCCAATGCGACCATAGGGAGGCTCTTGGTATTCAACCTCTTTATAATGAGACCAAGGCCCTCTTCTTTCCACCCTCCATCAAATTAGCCTCGCAGTTCTAACACCCAAAGCTTCAGATTTAGGCGCTTGGACCTTGACGATGTCCGCTCCGACCAACTCGGCCGATGGATGTCTTCTTCCGTCCACGAAGAAAATGTGCTAAAGCTGCGAGGCGCTAGGTATCTAACAGCGATTTAGCATAGGCTGCTGCTCGGGCAGGTCATTCCACTCCCGAGCCCCGCGAGCGTGGTGTTCGTGTCTCACTTCCTTGAGTTTAGGCTTCGGATCCCTTTGTGCGGGGCTCATGTTTTATTATGGGCTGGATTTCCATGACTTGAATCCGGAGTCCATCCTCCATATCTCGTCATTCATTGTCGTATGTGAAGCCTTCCTCCATATTACCCTCACTTTGGATTGTGGCGCCAGACCTTCAAGGTGGAGTAGAAGATGATCGAGGGCAACAAGCGAGTGCGGGGCGGTCATAAGCAAGTGTGTTGATGCTCCGTGGCCGAGGGCTCTTTTCAAGAGGAGCTTGGTTTGTGGCAGCGGGGTGGTTTTATATCACGCTCCCGGGGCACCAAATGGGTGGCGCCACCGCCTTCCTTCAGTCCACCACGTGGCATCATCAGGTCAGCAGGGGCTCGTGAGGGCCGTCCAGGGCGTTCCTGCTAGGGCCGTGGAGACCTCAAGAAGAGATCAATGCTGTGCGTGGCGGCGAGTTAGCTGCTGGTCAGTATACGCCTACAAGCGTTGCCCCTCTGTGGGAGTTTAATCCGGAGGACCACGAGCTCTCAACATTTTATGGGTAACGCTTGTGAGATGTACAAACTGTTCTTGGATCACAAGCAATGTGTCGAACTTGACCGAGGCGCGGAGTGCAGAGCTGTCGCCGGATACTCAAGTAGTCATGTGCCGGACATACTATCCACATATTATCATAAACTTGCCGTTAAAGAGCTATCCTTTAAGCGAGGGTGGACAGCAAAAGCAAAAGCTGATCGGTGTCGGCCCCTCCACTGAGACCATGCGGATCCAGTATTAACCAAGATGCTAGAGGTTGTGCCTTTTGAAGAAGGCGAGGGGGAGAGGAAGCTACTTCCTCCATGACGGAGGCTATCAAGAGGGGGGTGAGAATCCGCCTCAGGAGAGGGACCCGCGTCTGGAGATCCAGGACCAACCTCAAAGCGGGGAAGAAATCTTCACCGGAGGGTCCTCGTGAGAGATGCTCGGCACTATTTCCCCAAGGAGATCAGCCCTCCAATGGTAGTAAGTAAAGGGGGGTTTATAAAATAAAAGACATCCTGTTTTATTTGGAGTAACAAAGCTTTACCTTGTAGTTCGGATCTCATCCCTTCACAGTGAGCTTCGTCTTGAGGATCTTGATCCGGAGATGATGGAAGCGAAAGCGCCTTGCCCAAATGCCGTTGTGCGAGGCGGGCAACCAGTGAGTGTCATCGCGGAGGCTTCTCGAATCCGGCGGGGCGAAGGCAGCCGTATGTCCCTCAAAGCCCTCCGTGTCCGGCCTTGAAAAAGGCCAGACGAGTCCGGCACCAGCAGTGTCGCGGTCGGGGAGGAGCTGAAGGATCTGCTGGTGAGCATCTATCTCGAAGATCACCGTCGTTAATGAGTGCGGTGATTGAAAGGATTTCATCCGGCGGGCTGCATGAAATCGTCGTGAAGTTTCTTGGCGGGTTTTGGTACATAAAATGATGTACCTTGACAGTTTTGCATATGAAATCGCCCTGTATAGATAGTAGCCCACGAGACTTGGTGCGGTGTCCAAAAATGGCGGTGGGGGATCATAAACAGGTATAATATCGCTCTTCCTATGTAGGTGGCGAAGCGTCCGGTGCTAGCCGGGCTGATGAATTCGGTACGAAGCGGCAACTTGCGTGGCGGATCGGACATCACGCTTGTTAATAAGCGGCAGTCTGGTATGCGACTTCTCGCGGACACCGGTAAGGGAGCTTGACACCCATGCCTTACAACATGTATACTTAATGCAGATGGTGTCGCTGCTATGGAAAGCCTTGAGCGGGCTCGCCCGAGCCAAGGACAAGCTAGAAAAAGTGATCCGGCTGCTTTAAAGCGACATGCGGTGAAAGCAACAGCTGCTCACGCCAAAGCAAGAAAGAGATGGCCGATATGGCCGTGAAATTGAAGAATGCTCTGACCATTGCGAGCTTCTTGAAAAAGAAGATCGGCCGAAATCAGAGGACCAGAAAAGGCCACCACGGCCAACGATACTCACTCTACTGCTATGAGCTATGAAGGAGGAGCTACGTCGGGCGAAGATATTGCGTGAAAGCCCTTTCTTACGGAGAAATTCACGGATCCTAAAATGCGCTCAATTGGACAGGTGTGGGGTGCGGAGGATGCGTATCCGGACGGCGGCGAAGTCGTGAGCAGCGGCGAACACTTCCGAGGTCAAAGGATCACGGAATGGAAGAGCTTTTTATCGCAGTTTCATAGTCCGGGCGTCCACTTTCGTTAACCGATCGTTTGGCGAATGGCGGAGCTGAATAGGTTGTCCGGACTTGCCATGAAGGCTGTCGTGACTCATTTGTGGCGAAAAACCCCAAGCCGAAGAGTTATTTTGGCTTGATGCAACAATTCATAGTGCGGTGCATATCGATGCAATGAAGCGGTCGGCATGCATAGAGGCGGATGGCTCTTGCGAGTGTCAAGACATCTTGGCGGAGATGAAGGCCCGACGTTGCATCCCAGATGGACGAAGCCGTACCTGCCGAGCACTATTTTGAGAAGTCTGCGGTAGCTCGTTTAATAGAGGCAGTGATGCTCGAAGGATATTATGTTTAAATGACATGTATGATTTGTAAAACAATGTTTTAATATAATATAAGAGCTTTTTATACTTGTGCGATCAAGTATTAAAAGCGCCTCTGTCTGACCCGTTGATGTATGTGTGTATATAACCTCGAGATGGCAGTCTTGACTTCATTACCACATAGTCGAGTGTTTAAAAAAGCGCATTTCACATAATCCAACGTCTTGGTCTGTGAAGGAGGTGATAGCGTAGCAAACTAGGCAACCGTGCTATAATGCTTTATCACTTTCACTTAGCCATGGGAGTTCGATGGTGGGGCTACTATATAGCCCCTAGGGGCACGCACTCTCCCGAAGTCGAGCGCGTATGTGCTGCCGGAAAGCGGCCCTTCGTCGATCAGGAAATTCTAAACATTCCTTTGGGTCATCAGTGGTTGACCAGTCTCACGCTATATCATGGCGGTCGGTTTAGCTTTCTCAGCGAGGTTGCTCAACCCAGCTCAGGAGGCACAATTGCGATGGTTCTCCAAGCGCTACCTTAGCGATATAACGGAGCGTGGTACCAAAACATAGGGCAGGCAAACCCAACATTTGACCAAAGACATGATTTGGAGCTGATGCATATAAGGCCTTTCGAGATGCGAACACTCCCTAAGGTATTGGTCTTTATGAGCACGCAGAATAATGCCTAAGCCCACAGTGTCCAGTGCGCGCAAAAAATTCTGGTGCGGCCGATGCAAGCAGACCTCTTCCTCGGTTATAGCAAAAACGGGGATGTATCAGAAGAGGCGGTAAAAAGGTTTTACGCGGTCTTAATCTGAAAAGAATCCTTACGGCGGGTCCACCTGCGTCTGCGCTGTGTCCCATTGTCTGCGTATCACGGGCGGGTGTAGCCGGTGTTCATCTTTAAAAGAGAAGAACTTAGTTGAAAAGAAAAAATATCGTAGCGAGAAATGTACTTTATATTAAATAAGCGATGCAGTTGAAGGTGAATAAAATTGAGCTTTATTGTCTCTTGTTATGCGTGAGTGCAGCCCCTTGTATGGGGTATGCACGCTAGTAAGCGCCGGACTCGTCTAAGCGTGTCCAGGGTTTGAATGACCTATTCAGTGCTTTGATTAGCGGGCGGGATTGGTGTGGGGTTGTCAAGGCGGTCTCACGTTCTTAGTGCTTGGTAACATAATACTCCCTTTTAATGAGATGATGCAGCGTGGAGGGCATTTTAAGTGTAAGAGATGCATAATGTGGTATTGCGTTAAAAGCGGTAGCTTCATGCCCGATGGTGCTTGATAGCTACTTTCGAATGGGGCGATGTGGAAGGTTAACTTTGGCGGAAGTTGTCGGATGGGCGAACACAACTTCTAGCATGGGAGCCGTACAATGGGCATCTGAGCTGGCATTACCCCTTTGAAGGAGGTGTTGCTATGGCGAATTTTGGTTGGGTCTATCCCCATTTTTGAATTATGTCTGATATAGGTTTGATCGCTACCTCCATCCATTAGGACTTGTGTAAATTGGAGTCCGTCGTTATAGGATCTAATATCAAGGCAGTCCATCCTGCGCTCGGATACTTCGGAATAGTCTGATGATCGAAGGTGATTGGTTTTGACAACCATCGTTGGGACTCCTGCGCGATAGACCGTGCGGCACGTGTTTCTATAGGCGCCTCTGTGTTTTCCCTTTGTCACTTGAAGTGAGTTCCTTTTTTTGACTTTTTGTGGGACATTCTTTTGTTTTCGGTGCTCTCTGCTTGGCAAACGCCATCGTCCTCGCTTGGTGTGTAGGGCCTTGTGTTTGACATTGAGTTTGCGGACTACTTGAAGACCCAACAATCTCTGTGGGTATGGTTGGCGAGCTTCAGGGAATCTTGTGTATTGGCATATTTTATCAAGATTTTGTTTTAGTTAGATAGCTTCGTCATTGCTGTCCTTGAGGGCAGTTTTTATGATTCTGCAGGGAACTTGAATCCGGCATTGGCTATCATGCTCTTGGGCTGTTTCCCTTTGTCCGCGCTGGTCCTTAGTGCGTCGTGGTTTTCCATTCCATCCTGACTTCGGATGTACTTGGGTCGCTAATCTTTGCATCTTTCCACCAGCTATCATCTCCAGCATAAGCGGGTCATGAAACTTCTTAATGCAAGCATGGTTCTCGGCTTCTCTGGCGAGGTATCATGAAACCATTCGTCTCGGGCGTTGTGTTTGAAAGCTGCTAAGGCTTGATCGGACAGTCGACTATTTGATTCTTTTGGTAAGGAACCTGTTCCGAATTTTGAGCTGACTCTCCGGGTTGTTGAGTTTGTTGAGTTATGTGACTTAACTAAATGCGCATCCGGGAGGACGGATAAGTCCCTTGAAAATTTGCGAAAAGCATCTCGAGCTCTTCCCAACTTCAATGGTATTTTCGGGGGAGGCTTTGAGCCAATGCGGGCTGGCCCTTTGAGCTTGAGGGTAAGTATTTTATGGCGTGGAGATCATATCCTCTAGCCATGTGTATGTGGAGGATGTAATCCTCAATCCGGACTCGAAGTGCATTGTTCCGTCGTATGCCTCTATGTTTACGGGTTTAATCCCAGCTGAGGGTCGTGATCCAGCACCTCCCGGTGAAACACGAGGTGTCGCTTTTGAAGTATATTTGGGTGTCTGCGTGATGTTGGATATTTGGCGTGTTGCGTTGCTTGGAAGAGCTTGCTTTCCTTGGCCCATAGATGGACCTAACGGGCCATCCTTTGATGTGAATCCTTATGCGGATCGGCGGTGTTGGCTTGTCTTGGCGCCATTAGCCACTCTTTGTTTGCATGGAATGCGTCCATCCATTGGGTGGCCTCTTTGTTTTGATTGTGGGGCTCTATGGCCTCCTCATCAAATTCGAACGATAGTTTTCTCTTTGGGTAGCTCTTTGTTCGTTGTTGTCGCCGTATTGTCTATGATATTGAGTACTTTGCTCCATCGATTACGAGTGCATCTTCCGCTGTTTGAGCTTCCTTCCTTTTCGATCTGCTTGTGATGTGGCGAACCTTTGTGGAGTTCGCTCAACAATTTGTCCGTGAGATCGTCAGAACTGTTATCTTATTTGGGGACGGTTTGTTTATCCAAGTTGTCTTGTTAGGACGGTTGCTTTCGATAGCATGTTCATCGTCCACCGGTTATACCTGCTCTATGGCTAGTGCGTATTGGCTGCCCGTCTTTGTCGGCGGGACTGTGCGGCGTTTACGTTGTCGTTTGACTGCTTTTCGAGGAAGCGATCGCCCGTGGCGTCCGTTGTTCCTCGTTACTTCCTTTAGGTGTATCCACCATGTATACATCATAGGATGAGGTGGCTGTCGATCCTATAGGTGCTTTGGTTCATGGTTGTCTCCCTACATAAATCGTCCATACGTCGATGTCTTGAATCGAAATCGAGCATGTCGTTTAAGCTTTCGGCGGTGGCTACAAAGTGGGTGGTGGGTGGGCGTTGAATTTCCGTTGTCGCATCCTTCGACCGTGAGTAAACCCGGGCTCTCTGATAAAGAGAGACTTTAGTGAATTCGGGATGTCGCCAAAGAAAGTCTTTGAAAGATGTCCGTGATTGAACTCCATGACCGGCGTGTCGGATTCGATTGGCGGTATGAGGAGGTTGAGTCGGAGAGAGGTCCGGCGCCTTGGAGTCACGGTCTTCATAAAGCACCGGGGATGGAGTTACTTCAATCACCGTAGAGATCGTAGCCCCAGGGTGTCAACCACTCGTCCTCGATGGAGAGTCGGCTCGAGCTAAGGGTCGGAGCGAAGCGCTGAATCGGCCTCGAGGCCTTTGTTTGGCAGTGAGGCTAGATCGTGCCCATCGAGGACGGTCTGTGGCAGCTTGGTGTGCTCGAATCCGTGAAGATCAAGTCTCCATGGATGTCGGCCGTGTAGTTCAAACTCCCAAATCGACGATGGCGAGTAGCGACTTCGATCTGCTCGGATGGCCAAGTGAATTAGCCCGGATGCAAAGCCGCCCAGCGAAGATCTGTCCGGGAGAAAAGTCTCACCCTGGACCACGTCGTTGATGATCAAAGGAGCCATCGGGCCTAAAGATGATGAGAGGAACTCTCAATGAAAGCACCAATGTTGGTGTCAAAACCGGCGGATCTCGGTAGGGGTCCCGAGCGTGTGTCTAGGCGGATGGTAGCAGGAGACAAGGGACACGATGTTTTACCGGTTCGGGCCCTCTCGATGGGTAATACCCTACTCCTGCTTGATTAATATTGATGATATGGGTAGTACAAGGTAGATCTACCACGAGATCAGAGGCTAAACCCTAGAAGCTAGCCTATGGTATGGTTGTTGTTAGTCCTCTGGACTAAAACCCTTCGGTTTATATAGACACGAATGGGGTTAGGGTTACAGTCGGTTACAATGGTAGAAATCTACATATCCATGTCGCCAAGCTTGCCTTCCACGCCAAGGAAAGTCCTATCCGGACAGGACGAAGTCTTCAATCTTGTATCTTCATAGTCTAGGAGTCCGGCCAAGATGATAGTTGACTGTCCGGACACCCCCTAGTCCAGGACTCCCTCATCGAGGTGCTTAGGCAGGATCTTTGAAGTTGCTCTAGGTCACCAACATGGATGATTCAATTCATGGGACCTTTTGGTGATTCACCTAAAACAATGTCCCATGAGCTAGCAGCTTCTTCTTCAATTATTTTTTCTAAAAGGGACTCCAGCCCGGTTCCATTTCCATCGACGAAACCCACAGCCGTCTTCATTAGTTGCAATAAAATTGAGCAACATCAAGATTGGTTGTGAAGCTGGAATGCTCAACTATAATTTGGATATCATTTGTGTAGTTCAACTAAGATCAAGTGTGAAATGTATATCTCTGTTTGCACAAAAAGGTGGAGCGGAGGGTGACTAACAAGTGATGAAACATGCATCAAATGAAAAGAAGCATGTTCCTTATCGAATAGCAATCCTACAAGACAGTAGCAATTTCTAAAGCGGTGGCATTGCTAGATATTAGTGTGGGCATTAGGATTAACTATGACAACCGTTAACGACATTACTTTGGGCATGGGAGTAGTAGGCGGACCGATCACAGTTGCATTTCTAACGAAAAGAACCAACTTATCTTAATGGGAAATTTTATCGGGACATGTAAAGTGCCATTGATTCATATTCTTTGGGCATTACATTGAAAACAACATTGGTTTAACGTGTCCTTACTTTTAACGGTCGACTACTACATTTTACCGGTGGCATTACATAAGAGTGGCTCGGGGCAACAAACATCGAGCAGGATATCAGGGTTGGTCCCATTTTAGTTGGTTATAGCCACCTTATCTTGTGTGAGGCTAGAAAATCTAGTGTTGTACTTACTGTTGACTTGTCCCCAGTCCCCACTTTCTTTCCTTTTTCAACCAATAGATCGGGTTTATATTGAGTCATCTTGCATTTCCTTTATTTCCTATTAGACCTAGAGACCGGTTGGATAGCGATCTCAGCTACTTTTACGCCCCCATTATTTCCTCTTCGACCAAGTCCTAGATTAGGTAACAAATCCTCCCCACCCCACCCCTTTCTTCCTTGTTTGAACCAAGTAGTACTAGATTGAGTGCATGAACTAGTTTTACCTCTTAAGCGTAAAAAATATTAGGTGGTTTCGACAGCCGTCGATCCTATCTCGAGGGCACGAGAAATAGTAAAAGATACAAATGCAGCGGCGTCGGGAGCTCGGAGAATGAAACAAGGCGGTTTGAAGGAAGTTATACCTCATGGTCGTCGGGATGTAGCTAGGTGGGCGGCGGGCCGGATCTCCCACACTCGGCAGCGAGGAAGAAGGGGTGAGGCCCTCCCTCACCGGCGGTGCTTGGGAAAACGACAGCAGGTTGATCGGGCCAGCGCCCGGGGTGGGTAGAGCCGTCGCCAGGGGCGACAGCGTGAGCGTTGCACTTCTCACCTTCCACGGCGGAGAGGATCCGGTGGATCTGTGACCAGCGTGAGAGAGAGAGAGAGAGTGTGTGTGGCCACCGTAGTGTTTAGATCTGGGAGAACAATGTGAAGGGAGCAACACTAGCAAGCAAGCGCGGGCTCCTACCTATAGTGGAGTAGTATTAGTTTTCTTTTGTCTCTAGGGCGGCTTGACCTCGTCAATGACTGTCGAGTAGTCTTCATGCCGTGGCTCGGAGGCGATTGTCGTCATTTTGATCTGAAGCGGGATTATAACATATAACACGAAAAAATGCCACATGACAAGAAATCATAACCTCACTGCCCAAAGGAGACAACATGAATCCCGACGGACAAACTGAGCGAGGAACAAAGCTCAAATTAAAGATAAACTTCGTAGAAAGGGGTCCGTCGATAGATGTCTAATTAACATAGCCGGCTTGACCTAGATGGCAGCCAGTAGTCCTTTCATGCATGTGCTAGCGACTAGCCCAACTCGGTTGTCGTTTGTTTAACCCTGCGATGATCCGGCACATGACACCTAATTTTGCGAGATGACAAAAACCTTTTTAGATTTCTCACCACAACTACAGCCATGTACAACACAGCACGCACGATATGTAGGCGATAGCCAATCCGGCGTGTCTGGAGTCTGGTCATCTTAAGCGAACCGTTCGTGTCTTGCGAGGATCGTCCGAGCACCAACGTAGTACTAACACTTCTCTAGTACTATCGCTCGTCTCCCTCTTCTATTAAGTCACCCGACTTGTGGGGCGTGGAGTGTGCCTATGGTGGTTCTCAGTGCCGTCCCACATGTGTTGACGCAATGGCCTTGCGTTCCATTTGGAAGCAGCGTGCGGACAAACCGACCGCCGGGGAGTGCGGCAGCGGCAGGCGTCTTGTATACTCGTACATGTGTACGCCGTTTCTAGGCGCTTTGCTCCATGGTGCAGGTGCAATCCATGGATACAAAATTAGTATCTTGTGTGCTATTTAAAAAGTCGGCGAGAGCTTTTCTGCGGTGGCGGCGGGGCAGTTCCGCCTAGTCGGTTCAGCAGAGAGAAAACGAGGGGTAGGCTGCTGCAACGTGGTTGTGTGATTTGACGGCGAGAATTCTGTGGGTGGGCCCGTGATTTGACTTGCCATTATCATTGCTTCTGGCCTTCTGAGGCGTGAGTCAATTCTGACCACCTCCATCTGGTGCCTCTCCCAATGCTCCACCATGTAGTAGAGGCTGGCTCTTGCATGAGCCCACTTCTCCACTTTTCCTTGCCTCTCTCCACATGCAAAAATGCCATGTAAAGCGCACTATTGTACTTGCTCCTCTGAGGTGCTTAAGTTTGCCACATAGGCATAAAGTCGATGTGGCAAGTTAATCAAAAAGAGAGACTAGTTTGGTGACCCAAGGAAGAAATGGTGCTAAGGCGTGTACCTAGGTGAAAAGACAATTTTGAGTCTATAGCTAAATGAAACAAACTTAGCAACACCATTTCATTGGAAGAGGTCACTCCTTGGCAAATTCAATAACTACTAGTACTCTGTGTCCCATAATATAAGAGCGTTTTGGCTACACTAGTGTCAGCGTTCTTATATTAGACGGAGGAGATACAAAAAGATAGAGGCGAGTAAAAAAATACACTTATAGTAACCGTGTTGTAGTATGAGTGACTAAGTGATGACTATATATGACATGCTAACCTACATAAAGTTGGGCCACCTTGCTGCACTTTATTTACTTTTTGTTGTTACTATTTATCTTATCACAAAACTATCTATCACCTACTATTTGGTGCTTGCGAGAGAAAACCTTCTTGAAAACCGCTTATCATTTTCTTGCTCCTCGTTGGGTTCGACACTCTTACTTATCGAAAGGACTACGATAGATCCCCTATACTTGTGGGTCATCAGATGCCCACGCAAGAGATGCGAGGTTCCTTTAGTTAATTTGCGGTGTGAGAACTCATCGCCCTTGAGAATAACAGGGGGTGTGGGTGGTAGAGGGATGGCACGGCCCGGTAATGGGAGTAGTAGGAAGGCGGTGAGACTCCGGCATCACACGGCCGTAATGGGAGGCGAGAACGCAGCTGACACGCGACGGCCCCAGTTTAGGCGGCTAGAGCAAAGACGGAAGTTGAAGAAGAACTTCTGACCGTTGGATGAACATCATTCTGATAGACTAGAATCGTTCATATTGACTAAGTTGACAAAGCCCTCCGTCCCCAGTCCATTTGGTAGGCCCCAAGTCAGCCTCCCACCTCTTTGGGTTCAATTTGGCGAGAGGACTATTCATTTTTGTCGCGTAATAAGGAGGCACTTCCTTGCGTGCGAAGATGGCTGGTGGGTCCGAGCATGTCAGTGAGGGCCGCGTTTTTAGCAAATTCTGAGGCCCTTCGGTGGGTCCCGGATGTCGGTGGAGGAATCATTATTTGCACGTAATAAGGAGGCATTTCTTGTGTGCGGCCGTGGACCGTATCGACCTCTCATGCATCTACTTCCGATGGTGTCGTTCGTTGACCACGTTGACCACGTCGCGGCGCATCAAGGTGGTGGGCGGCAGCGAGGCCCAGGACAGCAGCAAGGGAGATGGGAAAGGCAGGGAGTAAGTCCGAGACGGAGAGGTGTCTGAGGTTAACGTTCTAGTCTTGATTGTGGTTCGGTGGAAAAGAAACAGGAGGTGTGGAGGGTGGAGGATGGCTGGCCAGCGGTGAGTGGCGCTTCATAGCGAAGTGTGCTAGCGGTGCTACATGATGGGGCGGGAGAGTGGTCCGTGGCGCTGGAGGAAGAAGGCGAGAGATTGAAGATGGATGCGGTCATTGGATGTAAATCCTACGGCTAACATGTCAGAATCATTTGTTGACTAAATTGACAACGACTTGCGTTGGCTTCGACCTATTGGCCCTGTTTCACCCCAAAAATGTAGCACGTATTCAACCCATTTTTCAGAATTCTGATCTTTTTTTGCGGTAGAATTCTGATCAATTTGATCTTTTTTTGAATTACAGCCACTAGCTGGGCTGGGTGAACAAATAAAGTAAGTCCATCTGACCCATTTATTTTATTTCCTAAAAATTACAGGCCATTTGCACTTTCTCGAAATACACGATTTGCTAGGCTGATCCTAATTATAATGTTGGTTGGGCCAGCAATGTTATCAAAAAATAAAAAGGGCTGAGCATTTTGTTATAAATGTATTTAAATAATTAGTGATATCATTACATTAGTCCTTAAATCTTACCAAGCTTTTGTACACAATCACTAGGATTTTCGTGCCAAAACAATCCAATTTTATTTGTTAAGAAATTATTTTATAAGTTAATAAGATGTGGGATATTGTTTTCTTACATATGTAAGTAGGTTAAATATATGATGACAATAAAATAATATATAATAACATATAAAATAATTTAAATATATATAATATAGTTAGAAGGAAACATAAGTTGGACCGGCATTCCTATTCTTATATAGAAAAATAGAACAGACCTCTGCGTTTTCTTCAAAAATACAAAATTGGGCTGCCAAAAATAAAACCTCGGATGGGAGGTCCATAGGCGGTCGATACATAGGCGGTGTACATGATAGCTAAGAAAATACAAACAGGCCTATGGACCTCCCATCCGAGGTCGTGGGCTGCGCATGTTAAAAATGAAAGCCTAGACCAGGCAGCCCAAAAGCCACGTCCAACACTTGCCAAAACTTCGTCCCTCGTTTTCTCACATGTTTACGCTTTTCGACATTGTGTGGGCATTTTTGTATGCATCATATGAAGATGTGCTATGCATGAATGTTGATCACATGATGTTAAGCGGGTGGTAGTTCCATTTTAGACCATGAATAAAACTTCCAACATGATGTTTACCCTGTTTGAAAGGCCGTGTTAATATAAATACTACGCCTCTGAAAGTTGTAGTTTCTTATCGAAACGAACTTGCGATTTCTTATCTGAAAGCTGAAACTTGCAGTTTCTTCTCAGAATCACATTATGCACTTTTATACTCCTATGAAACTACATTTTTAAGTGCTAAAATAGATCTCTAGAATTCATAAAATACTTCATATGCTCAATCACGCAAATCTGAAATTCAAAAGACATTCATATAAAGTACTCTCAAAATACACAACACAAAACACAATTTACAACCTCAAATACGACAACCCTAAGCTCCTCGACAATTCACCTGCCCGACCATTGGGCTGGGAGGCAGCCCTCCTATTCCTCGGCGGACAGCACCCCATGGGCGATGTGAGCGGCGAGAGGCGATGGCGGGGAGCGTCGTCGGGCCAACCTTTTCTCCTCTTGCAATTGGGTTCGGTCGCGAAGACTCCACGGCTCGCTGGCAGGACACCCTCACAAACACCACCATGGATGCTCGATCCTTCAATCTCTGGTGGATGCTCCATATGGGATCGATACTCCCACCACCGCTCCCTCACGATCGTATTTGGTGAATCTGTTTGCTCCATGGCCGGAGGAGCAGCTCTATGTACTCCGTGACTCCCTCGGGAGTATCTCCGCCTTCGCTCTGTTCGAGATATTTGGCCATGGATGTCGCCGTCGCCGCTAGTTGGTCCTTGTTGTCAAACCAAAACTGTATCTCAACATCCTAGCTAGCTTCCGCGAAGTGCCGTCTGCGATCCTCACGTATCGGTGTACTCCTCCATGATCTACTTCTCCCAGCACCTTCACTGCGCGGCGGTGTTTTTGAATGGAAGAGGAGAGGAGCAGCGCTGGTTTTGGATTAGAGCAGGAAGCGGCGCTGGTTTTATTTGGAGCAGAGGAGGCGGTGGTTTTGAAATGGAGAGGAGGGCGGCATTTGGGTGGAGCAGGGAAGGGCGGCGGTGGTTTAAGAGGAGGAAGAGCGGAAGCTGGTCTTGGAAGTATTTTTTTGTTGTTTCGTATATTTTGGGTCAAAGTTTGACCACGTCTGTGTTGACAAGCAAAATATGAATGCATGTCACCAAAAATTGTATTGTTTGGTTCAGTATCTAAATGTACTTTCAAATTATATTATTTTTGCAATGTATAAACATATATTTTATGTGAAAATCATGGTCAATTATGACCCAGAATAAAGGAGACTAGTTAATGTGGGGTCGCTTTCTTAATTGAAGGGTAAATTGATTTTGATTTTGATCCGATCTGCAGCATGCGGCCCTCTCACCCAATCCTAAATCGCTGCATGCATCCTCTCCCTCTTCTCCATTGCAAAACCACCTCCTCTCTCTCCATCATCTCCATTCCAAAACCACCATCTCGCCTCTCCCTCTTGATCTTCTCCATTGCAAAACCTCCTCTCCTCTCCATCATCTCCATTCCAAAACCACGTCTCGCCTCTCCTCTTGATCTTCTCCATTGCAAAACCACCTCCTCTCCTCTCCATCATCTCCATTCCAAAACCACGTCTAGCCTCTCCCTCTTCTCTATTTCAATACCACGTCTCTCCTCCCATCTTCCAAAGCTAGCAGGGCCACTCGGAAGGACATCTATGGAGGATGAAGCAACAATCGGGAAGACCCGTGGCGACCAGGGCAAGATGCTTGAGTTGAAGGAGATCCTTAGTTGGTTTGACAATGAGTGGGGAATTCGAGGGCAGTGGGGCCATGTGGCAATGTACGAAAGAAGCGAGATGGCGGCGATGTACATGTACTCCTCGGCGGATCACGCCCATGATCCTCCGAGTTCATCGAGTATCTCAGACAAGATTCACAGGGCGGCGATCGAGGCGGAGGTGGTGGGCGTCTGAGTTCGAAGGTCGAGCACCCGGAGGATAGAATCGATCGAGTATGGTGTGCCGTTCGTGAGGGTGCAGAGCCAGCCGGAGCCACGGGAGTATTCGTTCTCCACCGCAAGAGGCCGGATGGCGGCGTCGCTTCCGCCGTTCTCAAGGTTCCCTCGGCCTTCGCCTCATTTCAATGGTGACGGTAGGGTTTAAGGTAAGCATCGCACTAACTAATCTTCCACCTCCTCATGCTTACAATCATTGTGACTAATGAAAATCATGCTTACAATCGGTATTCGAGTACTATGCCAATCACCCTAAAATAGCTCTGGACCTTTGGGTCAAAGTTGTGACACATGTACAAATAAAGAAAAATAGATTGGTGCTTCTTTAGGAAAGAGTACTCCCTAGAAAACTGCAATATAAGCTACTAGTATTTTCTTAGAGATTTCTGAGAAAGATCCGTCCCCGAGAGGCGCCACATATCCCTTGGTGGTGATGGATGCCAATCGTGCATGCAGCATGGTTGGTGTCGGTAATTTTACTTGGCTCACCTCGCACTATGCATATGCCGGTTCCATCGTACATTTGTGCAGTTCCACCAAAATGCAGTGAATAACCTGTTTGCGAGATAATGAAAAAGCATGATTACATTATAGTGGCACTAGTTGATGAAACACACAAAATAAATATAAGAAAATATTGCGATAGTATCATAGTATGCCATGCTTTGCGAGGCGAGATGGGCCTGCGACGCCTCATCTGTCGCCTCATCTTGGACATCGTCCCAAGTCTCCCAGCTACACCTTCGCGGTGATGAACATCGATGTACAGCGGTAGTACAAGGCGCCTTGAGACATTCAAATCTCTATTTTTATACATATCAACTAAAATTAAGCACTCCGGTTTGCGAAGCAGCAAACATTAGCAATGGGACTAGTTGATGAAACATACTTTAACAAAGAGAAGCACTTTCTTTATCTACATTGGAAATGAAATGATAGAGATGACACTCGCTCTATTTTAACGTGTATTACTTCATTTTATAAGTGACACTAGGGTCGAGCAGGTGGCAAGCGAGGTGTGCCGTGCATACATAAGGATGGAGGCGGGTGTCGGTGTCAAAACCGGCAGATCTCGGGTGGGGTCCCAACTGTGCGTCTAGGCGGATGGTAACGAGAGACAAGGGACAAGATGCTTTTACCCAGTTTGGGCCCTCTCGATGGAGGTAATACCTACTCACTTGATTAATATTGATGATATGGGTAGTACAAGAGTAGATCTACCACGAGATCGAGAGGCTAAACCTAGAAGCTAGCCTATGGTATGATTGTTGTTAATCCTCGGACTAAAACCCTTCGGTTTATATAGACACGAATAGGGTTAGGGTTACCGAGTCGGTTACAATGGTAGGAAATCTACATATCCGTGTCGTAAGCTTGCCTTCCACGTAAGGAAAGTCCTACACGGACATGGAATGAAGTCTTCAATCTTGTATCTTCATAGTCTAGAGTCCAGGCCAAGATGATAGTTCGGCTATCCGACACCCCTAGTCCGGGACTCCTCCGTAGCCCACAGACAGGCTTCAATAGCGGCAAGCGAGTCCGGCGTGCATATTGTCTTGACATTGCAAGGGGTTTCTCCTCGAATACTTAGAAGGTTTTGAACACAAGGATAGTGGCGGCTCACAAAAACAAGTTCCACATATCACCGAGTAGAGAATAATAATTTCTGCACCGATCTGGCGGCGTATTCAGCGGTGTGACATCCAACAGCCAAGCCTTTATTGAATCGTTTTCTTGTCCCACCTCAATGGCGTTCAGCGGTTTCCTTGTACACGTCTTATCAGCGTAGATCATGCCCCTTATTCGGTCGATCAATGCGGACGTGGGTAACCCTACCGTGCGGTTAGCGCACTCCTCTATCGGCGAGTCCCAATGCGACCATAGGGAGGCTCTTGGTATTCAACCTCTTTATAATGAGACCAAGGCCCTCTTCTTTCCACCCTCCATCAAATTAGCCTCGCAGTTCTAACACCCAAAGCTTCAGATTTAGGCGCTTGGACCTTGACGATGTCCGCTCCGACCAACTCGGCCGATGGATGTCTTCTTCCGTCCACGAAGAAAATGTGCTAAAGCTGCGAGGCGCTAGGTATCTAACAGCGATTTAGCATAGGCTGCTGCTCGGGCAGGTCATTCCACTCCCGAGCCCCGCGAGCGTGGTGTTCGTGTCTCACTTCCTTGAGTTTAGGCTTCGGATCCCTTTGTGCGGGGCTCATGTTTTATTATGGGCTGGATTTCCATGACTTGAATCCGGAGTCCATCCTCCATATCTCGTCATTCATTGTCGTATGTGAAGCCTTCCTCCATATTACCCTCACTTTGGATTGTGGCGCCAGACCTTCAAGGTGGAGTAGAAGATGATCGAGGGCAACAAGCGAGTGCGGGGCGGTCATAAGCAAGTGTGTTGATGCTCCGTGGCCGAGGGCTCTTTTCAAGAGGAGCTTGGTTTGTGGCAGCGGGGTGGTTTTATATCACGCTCCCGGGGCACCAAATGGGTGGCGCCACCGCCTTCCTTCAGTCCACCACGTGGCATCATCAGGTCAGCAGGGGCTCGTGAGGGCCGTCCAGGGCGTTCCTGCTAGGGCCGTGGAGACCTCAAGAAGAGATCAATGCTGTGCGTGGCGGCGAGTTAGCTGCTGGTCAGTATACGCCTACAAGCGTTGCCCCTCTGTGGGAGTTTAATCCGGAGGACCACGAGCTCTCAACATTTTATGGGTAACGCTTGTGAGATGTACAAACTGTTCTTGGATCACAAGCAATGTGTCGAACTTGACCGAGGCGCGGAGTGCAGAGCTGTCGCCGGATACTCAAGTAGTCATGTGCCGGACATACTATCCACATATTATCATAAACTTGCCGTTAAAGAGCTATCCTTTAAGCGAGGGTGGACAGCAAAAGCAAAAGCTGATCGGTGTCGGCCCCTCCACTGAGACCATGCGGATCCAGTATTAACCAAGATGCTAGAGGTTGTGCCTTTTGAAGAAGGCGAGGGGGAGAGGAAGCTACTTCCTCCATGACGGAGGCTATCAAGAGGGGGGTGAGAATCCGCCTCAGGAGAGGGACCCGCGTCTGGAGATCCAGGACCAACCTCAAAGCGGGGAAGAAATCTTCACCGGAGGGTCCTCGTGAGAGATGCTCGGCACTATTTCCCCAAGGAGATCAGCCCTCCAATGGTAGTAAGTAAAGGGGGGTTTATAAAATAAAAGACATCCTGTTTTATTTGGAGTAACAAAGCTTTACCTTGTAGTTCGGATCTCATCCCTTCACAGTGAGCTTCGTCTTGAGGATCTTGATCCGGAGATGATGGAAGCGAAAGCGCCTTGCCCAAATGCCGTTGTGCGAGGCGGGCAACCAGTGAGTGTCATCGCGGAGGCTTCTCGAATCCGGCGGGGCGAAGGCAGCCGTATGTCCCTCAAAGCCCTCCGTGTCCGGCCTTGAAAAAGGCCAGACGAGTCCGGCACCAGCAGTGTCGCGGTCGGGGAGGAGCTGAAGGATCTGCTGGTGAGCATCTATCTCGAAGATCACCGTCGTTAATGAGTGCGGTGATTGAAAGGATTTCATCCGGCGGGCTGCATGAAATCGTCGTGAAGTTTCTTGGCGGGTTTTGGTACATAAAATGATGTACCTTGACAGTTTTGCATATGAAATCGCCCTGTATAGATAGTAGCCCACGAGACTTGGTGCGGTGTCCAAAAATGGCGGTGGGGGATCATAAACAGGTATAATATCGCTCTTCCTATGTAGGTGGCGAAGCGTCCGGTGCTAGCCGGGCTGATGAATTCGGTACGAAGCGGCAACTTGCGTGGCGGATCGGACATCACGCTTGTTAATAAGCGGCAGTCTGGTATGCGACTTCTCGCGGACACCGGTAAGGGAGCTTGACACCCATGCCTTACAACATGTATACTTAATGCAGATGGTGTCGCTGCTATGGAAAGCCTTGAGCGGGCTCGCCCGAGCCAAGGACAAGCTAGAAAAAGTGATCCGGCTGCTTTAAAGCGACATGCGGTGAAAGCAACAGCTGCTCACGCCAAAGCAAGAAAGAGATGGCCGATATGGCCGTGAAATTGAAGAATGCTCTGACCATTGCGAGCTTCTTGAAAAAGAAGATCGGCCGAAATCAGAGGACCAGAAAAGGCCACCACGGCCAACGATACTCACTCTACTGCTATGAGCTATGAAGGAGGAGCTACGTCGGGCGAAGATATTGCGTGAAAGCCCTTTCTTACGGAGAAATTCACGGATCCTAAAATGCGCTCAATTGGACAGGTGTGGGGTGCGGAGGATGCGTATCCGGACGGCGGCGAAGTCGTGAGCAGCGGCGAACACTTCCGAGGTCAAAGGATCACGGAATGGAAGAGCTTTTTATCGCAGTTTCATAGTCCGGGCGTCCACTTTCGTTAACCGATCGTTTGGCGAATGGCGGAGCTGAATAGGTTGTCCGGACTTGCCATGAAGGCTGTCGTGACTCATTTGTGGCGAAAAACCCCAAGCCGAAGAGTTATTTTGGCTTGATGCAACAATTCATAGTGCGGTGCATATCGATGCAATGAAGCGGTCGGCATGCATAGAGGCGGATGGCTCTTGCGAGTGTCAAGACATCTTGGCGGAGATGAAGGCCCGACGTTGCATCCCAGATGGACGAAGCCGTACCTGCCGAGCACTATTTTGAGAAGTCTGCGGTAGCTCGTTTAATAGAGGCAGTGATGCTCGAAGGATATTATGTTTAAATGACATGTATGATTTGTAAAACAATGTTTTAATATAATATAAGAGCTTTTTATACTTGTGCGATCAAGTATTAAAAGCGCCTCTGTCTGACCCGTTGATGTATGTGTGTATATAACCTCGAGATGGCAGTCTTGACTTCATTACCACATAGTCGAGTGTTTAAAAAAGCGCATTTCACATAATCCAACGTCTTGGTCTGTGAAGGAGGTGATAGCGTAGCAAACTAGGCAACCGTGCTATAATGCTTTATCACTTTCACTTAGCCATGGGAGTTCGATGGTGGGGCTACTATATAGCCCCTAGGGGCACGCACTCTCCCGAAGTCGAGCGCGTATGTGCTGCCGGAAAGCGGCCCTTCGTCGATCAGGAAATTCTAAACATTCCTTTGGGTCATCAGTGGTTGACCAGTCTCACGCTATATCATGGCGGTCGGTTTAGCTTTCTCAGCGAGGTTGCTCAACCCAGCTCAGGAGGCACAATTGCGATGGTTCTCCAAGCGCTACCTTAGCGATATAACGGAGCGTGGTACCAAAACATAGGGCAGGCAAACCCAACATTTGACCAAAGACATGATTTGGAGCTGATGCATATAAGGCCTTTCGAGATGCGAACACTCCCTAAGGTATTGGTCTTTATGAGCACGCAGAATAATGCCTAAGCCCACAGTGTCCAGTGCGCGCAAAAAATTCTGGTGCGGCCGATGCAAGCAGACCTCTTCCTCGGTTATAGCAAAAACGGGGATGTATCAGAAGAGGCGGTAAAAAGGTTTTACGCGGTCTTAATCTGAAAAGAATCCTTACGGCGGGTCCACCTGCGTCTGCGCTGTGTCCCATTGTCTGCGTATCACGGGCGGGTGTAGCCGGTGTTCATCTTTAAAAGAGAAGAACTTAGTTGAAAAGAAAAAATATCGTAGTTCTTCGAAATTTCAAGCGCGACTTGTTATGGAAAATTCAAGCTAGCGTCTCATCTATCGTTGCTAAAACTCCGCCTCTTTAACTTGGCGCCTTGTTAGCCTGAAATATTTAGATATATCTTTGTCTTGTTGTGCTCAAACAACTCCCTCCATCTCAACCAGCGCTGTGCTATTCGAAATTACAACGGCATAAACTCCCACCTCGTGAAATCCCGACAGTGAAATGTCGTGGTACCCGAACGAAAGAACCGCCTCAAATTGGTGGGGATCTGAAGGAAATATGCCCTAGAGGCAATAATAATGTTATTTATTTCCTTATATCATGATAAATATTTTATTATTCATGCTAGAATTGTAATTGCTTAAACATAATACATGTGTGAATACATAAACCTCTGAGTGTCACTAGTATGCCTCTACTTGACTAGTTTCGTTAATCAAAGATGGTTATGTTTCCCTAACCATGAACAAGGAGTTGTTATTTGATTAACGGGATCACATCATTAGTTGAATGATCGATTGACATGACCCATTCCATTAGCATAGCTTTTGATCGTATAGTTTGTTGCTAGTGCTTTTTCTTCATGACTTATACATGTTCCTATGACTATGAGTTATGCAACTCCGTTTGCCGAAGAACACTTTGGGTGCTACAAAGCGTCTGAAAAGCGTATGGTGGGTGATTATAAAGGTACATTACAGGTGTCTCAAAAGGTACATGTTGGGTTGGCATATTTGAGATTAGGTTTGTCACTCCGATTATCGGAGAGGTATCTCTAGGCCCTCTCGGTAATGCACATCACATAAGCCGCACAAGCATTGCAACTAAATGTATTAAGTTGGTGAGATGATGTATTCTGGAGCGAGAAAGAGACTTGCGATGTGAGATTGAACTAGGTATTGAATACTGCGATCGAATCTCGGGCAAATGTAATCTCCGATGACAAAGGAACAACGTATGTTGTTATCTTGATTGACCGATAAAGATCTTAAATAGAATATGTAAAGACCAATATGGGCATCAGGTCCGCTATTGGTTATTGACCAGAGAGGTGTCTGGTCGTATCTACATAGAATCTCTCGAACCGGTGATCCATGCAACAACGTTTGATGCAGATTATTATGAGTTTATGATATTGATGTACGAAGGTTGTTGAGTCGGATGAGATCGGGGACATGACGAGGAGTCTCGAAATGGTGAGACATAAAGATTGATATATTGAGAGCCTATGTTTGGACTCAGGAATCACTCCGGGTGAATTGAATTTTGAAGAAGTGCGGTGAATTACGGAACCTCCGGAAGTCAATGGGCCTTGATGGGCCTTAGGGAAAGAAAGGGGCCATACAGCTGGCATGGCCTTCCCCCTTCTAGTCCGAGATTAGGACTAGGAAGAGAAGGTGGCCTCTTTCTCCTCTCTCTTCTGATCAAACCCTATGGTTGGACTAGTTGGACTTGGGAGAATCCTACTCGGTGGGAGTAGGACTCCCACAGTCTGCAGCCATACTGTCTGGCCCAGCCTCCTCCTCCCTTGCTCCTTTATGCTCAGGGGCAGAGGGCACCCCGCTGACACACAAGTTGATCTTGGATCGTTCCTTAGCCGTGTGCGGTGCCCCTTCACCAAACTACACCTCGAATATCCGGTCTGCGAACCCAATGAAACCCTGCGGTCGATGGAACATCATCATCGTCACTGCCGTCGTCTTGTGAAACTCTCCCCTCAACACTTCGGCTGGATGGGAGATTCGAGGCGTCATCGAGCTGAGCGTGTGCAGAACTCACGGAGGTGCCGTCGTTGGTACTTGGATCGGTTGGATCGGGAAGAAATCGACTACTTCAACGCGTTCGTCATCAGCGCTTCCGTTCTTCGGTCTCACGAGTGCGTGGACAACACTCTCCTCTCGTTGCTATTGCATCACCATGATCTTGCGTGATCGTAGGAAAATTTTTGAAATTACTCGTTCTAGCGGTGGTATCGAGCCTGGTTTTATCGCGTTGATGTCATATCACGAGTAGAACACAAGTGAGTTGTTGGCGATACAAGTCATACTACCTACCAGCATGTCATACTTACAGGTTCAAGCGTGTATTGTGAGATGAAGCGGCCGGACCGACATTCACAGCGTCACGCTTCGCAGAGACTTGGTTCACACGCTAAGAGCACTCGTTGTATAAAGGTGACGGCGGTGTAAATCTCTCTCACTTTAGTTGAACGAGTGTGGCTAAGCTCGGTCCTTGAGAAAGTTAAAGCAGTCTATTTGGCGAAATATCGTTGTGAGTTTTGATGCGTAGGTAAACGGTTCTTGCTCATGGCCGTAGCAACCCGTAAAACTTGCAACAACAAAGTAGAGGGGCGTCTAACTTGTTTTGCGGGGGGCATGTTGTGATGTGATATGGTCAAGGCGTGATGCTATATTTTATTGTATGAGATGATCATGTTTTGTGGTAAGTTATCGACAATGGCTGTGAGAATTATATGGTTGTCGCTTTATTGTATGAAATGCAAGCATACATGTAATTGCTTTACTTTATCACTAAGCGGTAGCGATAGTCGTAAAAGCAATAGTTGGCGGACGACAACGATGAAAACTGATGGAGATCAAGGTGTCGGCGCCGGTGGCGATGGTGATCATGATTGCTTGGCGGATGGAATCTACACACAAGATGATGATGACCATATCATATCTTATATTGATTGCATGTGATGTTTATCCTTTATGCATCTTATCTTGCTTTGCATTGTTGGTAGCATTATAAGATGATCTCTCACTAAATTATCAAAGTATTTCTCCTGAGTATGCACGTTACGAAAGTTCTTACGTCTTTTTGAGACACCCGCGTGATGATCGGGTGTGATAGGCTCTACGTTCAAATACAGCGGGTGCAAAACAGTTCACCGCACGAGAATACTCAGAGTTATACTTGACGAGCTATGCATATAAAGATATGACCTCGGAACACGGAGACCGAAGGTCGGCGTGAATCATATAGTAGATATGATCAACATAGTGATGTTCACCATTGAAACTACTCCATCTCACGTGATGATCGGACATGGTTTAGTTGATTTGGATCACGTAATCACTTAGATGACTGGAGAGATGTCTATCTAAGTGGGAGTTCTTAAGTAATATGATTAATTGAACTTTAATTTATCATGAACTTAGTCTGGTAGTATTTGCAAATTATGTTGTAGATCAATAGCTCGCGTTGTTGCTTCCCTATGTTTTCATATGTGTTCCTAGAAAATTGTATTGAAAGATGTTAGTAGCAATGATCGGATTGGATCCAAATGATCTGAGGTTTATCCTCATTCTTGCCTTGAAGAATTATGTCCTTAATGCACGCTAGGTAACAGACCTATTGCAGGAGCGGTCGGGGCGTTATGAGCGTTGGCTAGCTCAATATGACGAATCTGGGGCGTTATGAGCGTTTGGCCAGCTCAATATGATGACTACTTGATAGTTTAGTCCACCATGCTTAACGGCTTAGAATCGGGACTTCAAAGGCGTTTTGAGCGTCATGGACCATATGAGATGTTCCGGGAATTGAAGTTAATATTTCAAGCAAATACCGAGTTGAGAGATATGAAGTTCTCAACAAGTTCTATAGCTAAAAGATGGAGAATCGCTCAACTAGTGAGCATGTGCTCGGATTATAAGTACTTCAATAAGCTTGAATCAAGTGGGAGTTAATCTTCGAGATAAGATAGTGATTGACAGAATTCTCTAGTCACCATCACTAAGTTAGTAGAACTTCGTGATGAACTATATCGATGTCTGAGGGATGGCGAAAAGATTCTGAGCTCTTAGCGATGCTAAAATCGGTGAAGAGTAGAAATCAAGAAAAAACATCAAGTGTTGATGGTTGACAAGACCACTAGTCTCAAGGAAAATGGCAAAGGAAGAAGGAACTTCAAATGGAGCGGCAAACAAGTTGCTGCTCGGTGAAGAAGCCCAAGTCTAGAACCTAAGCCTGAGGCCGAGTACTTTTATTGCAATGGGACTGGTCCTTTGAAGCGGAACTACCCCTGAATATTTGGTGGATAAGAAGGATGGCAAAGTGAACAAGGTTATATTTGATATACAGGTTATTGATGTACCTTACTAGTGTTTATAGTAACCCCGAGTATTTGATACTAGTTAGGTTGCTAAGATTAGTAACTCAGAGCAGAATTCACAGAATAAGCGAGACTAGTTGAAGGGAAGTAGCGATGAGTGTTGGAGTAGTTCCAAGATTGATATGATCATCGCCCTTTTACTCCTATACTTTCGGATTAGTGTGGAACCTAAATAAATGTTATTTGGTGTTGAGCATAAATATGATTTGATCATGTTTATTTAGCCGTCTGATTATTCATTTAAGTAAGAGAATAAATTGTTATTACATTTTACATGAATAAAACCTTATATGGTTACACAACCAATAAAAAATAGTTCATTGGATCTAGATCATAGTGATACACATATTCATAATATTGAAACCAAAAGATGCAAAGTTAATAATGATAGTGCAACTTATGCTTGGCACTGCCGTTTAGAAGTCATATTGGTATAAAAGCGCATGAAGAAAACTCCATGCTGATGGACTTTTGGAATCACTTGATTATGAATCATTTGATGCTTACGAACCGTGCCTTTTGGGCAAGATGACTAAAACTCCGTTCTCCGGAACAATGGAACAAACTCTTTGACTTATTGGAAATAATACATACCGATGTATACGATCAATGAGTGTTGATGCTAAATGGCAAATATCGTTATTTTCCGCCTTCACAAGATGATTTGAGCAGATATGGGTATATCTACTTGATGAAACATAAGTCTAGAAATAGTTGAAAGGTTCAAAGAATTTGAGTGAAGTGGAAAATCATCGTAACATGAGGAAAATAAAGTTTACTGCGATCTGATCGTGAGAGATGAATATTTGGAGATTCTGAGTTTGGTCTTCAATTAAAACAATGTGGAATAGTTTCACAGCTCACGCCACTGGAACACACCACAGCGTTATGGTGTGTCCGAGCGTCAATAACCGTACTTTATTTTGATATGAGTGCGATCTATGATGTGCTCTTACCGATTTACCACTTTATCGTTTTGGGGTTATGCATTGAAACGGGTGCATTCCGTTTAATAGGGCACCATCTAAATCCGTTGAGATGACGCATTATGAACTATGGTTATAGCGATAAAACCCTAAGTTGTCATATTCTTAAAGTTTGGAGTTGTGATGCTTATGTGAAAAGTTTTTCACTGATAAGCTCGAACCAAATCGGAAATCGTCTTCATAGAATACCAAAAGAAACTGTTGGCAAACACCTTCTATCCCAGATCTCAAAGGCAAAACATTACGTTGCTAAAATGGATCCTTTCTAGAAGAAGTTTCTCTCAGAAAGAAGTGAGTGGGAGAAAGTAGAACTTGATGAGGAATAATTGTACCTTCTCCCTTATTGGAAGTAGTTCATCACGAGAAATCAGTTCGGTGATTCCTACACAAGGTAGTAAGGAAGTTAATGATGATGATCATGAAACTTGAGATCAAAGTTGCTACCAAACCTCGTGGGTCTTCAGGAGTAAGATCCGCTTTTGGTGGTTGCGGTAATCATATCTAAAAGTCATGTTACTAGACCAGTGAACCTCACGAACTATGAGGCTGATGATGAGCCCGATTCCATGAAATGGTTTGAGACAAATGAAATCGAGATGGGATCCATGTGTAGAGAACAAAGTATGGACTTTGGTTGACTTGCCGATGATCGGCAAGCCATTGAGAATAAATACTACTGGATCTTCAAGAGGAAGGCGGACCTTTGAAATGAGTGTTACATATCTACAAAGCTACAAACTTAATAGAAAGGTTTTGAGCAAGTTCAAGGTGTTGAAGGTACAATGAGATTTTTCTCAAATTGTAGCGATGCTTAAATCTGTACGAATCATATTAGTAATTACCACATTTATGAAATCGGCAAATGGATGTCAAACCTACATTCTTTAATGGATTTATTAAAGAAAAGTTGTATATGATGCAACGAGAAGGTTTTGTCAATCCTAAAGGAGCTAACAAAATGTGCCAGCTCCAGCGATCACATCTATGGACTGGTGCAAGCATCTCGGAGTTGGAATAAAGCGCTTTGATAGTGTGATCAAAGCATGTGGTTTATCTGAGACTTTGGAAGCACAATATTTACAAAAGAAAGTGAGTGCAGAGCACCACAGCATTTTACAGAAAGTATATGTGAATGACATATTGTTATGAGAAATAATGTAGAGTATTCGCACATAGCATAAAGGAGTATTTGAAAGGAGTTTTCAAAAGAAGGAACCTCAGGTGAAGCTGCTTACATATTGAGCATCAAGATCTATAGAGATAGATCAAGGCGGCTTGCGTAAGTTTTCAATGAATACATACCTTGACAAGAAGATTTTGAAGTAGTTCAAAATGGAGCAGATCGAAAGAGTTCACCAATGTGTACAAGGTGTGAGATTGAAGTAAGACTCTAGAAAACCCGACCAGCGGAAGATAGAAAGAGAATAAAGTCATTCCCTATGCATCAGCCATAGGTTCTCATAAAGTATGTCATCTTTGTGTGCAGATCTGTATGCATACCTACCACTAAGATTGGTGAGGAGTGCAATAGAGATCTAGAGTATGAATCAATGGACATCGGTCAAAATTATCCTTAGTAGAATAAAGGATATGTTTCATCGAATTATGGAAGTGAAAAAGGTTAAATGCAAAAGAAGGTTAAATCGGTATGTTTTAACACTAATCTAGATGACTCTAGTCTCAATCTGGATACATATTGAAAGTGGGGAGACAATTAAGCTAGAGGTATTTCAAAATAGAGCATTGTAGACATAGAAATTTTGCAAAAATACTTACGGCTCTTGAATGTGACAGACCCGTTGACTAAAATTATCTCACAAACAATGAATCACCCTTAGTACTCTTGCAGAATTGTTAATCACATAGCGATGTGAACTAGATTACTGACTCTAGTAAACCCTTTTGAAGTGTTGTATTCATCATGTGAATGTAAACTAAATGTGATAACCATGCATATAGATGTGAACTATTGATTGTTCATAATCACATGGCGATGTGAACTAGATTATTGACTCTAGTGCAAGTGGGAGGATGAAGGAAATACCCTAGAGGCAATAATCAGTATTATTTATTTCCTTATATCATGATAAATGTTTATTATTCATATTGCAAATTAGTATTAAGGAAACATAATACATGTGTGAATACATGAAACCTCACCGATGTCACTAGTATGCCTCTACTTGACTAGCTCGTTAATCAAAGATGGTTATGTTTCCTAACCATGAACAAGGAGTTATTATTTGATTAATGAGGATCACATCATTAGTTGAATGATCTGATTAGACATGACCCATTCCATTAGCATAGCTTTTTGATTCTAGTAGTTT
The DNA here is from genome assembly GCA_021605205.1 of Aegilops longissima. Taxonomy (NCBI): domain Eukaryota; kingdom Viridiplantae; phylum Streptophyta; class Magnoliopsida; order Poales; family Poaceae; genus Aegilops; species Aegilops longissima. Next base: position 209,620,601 of record CM038682.1, on the reverse strand, counting down.
GTTGCTAAGTGCTTTTCTTCATGACTTATACATGTTCCTATGACTATGAAGTATACAACTTCCGTTTGCGAGAACACTTTGGGTGCTACCACAGCGTCCACAAAATAGCGGAAGTGATTATAAAGGTACATTACTGGTGTCTCGAAGTACATGTTGGGTTGGCATATTTGAGATTAGGATTTGTCATCCATCCGTTATCGGAGGGTATCTCAGGCCCTCTCGGTATCTGCTCATCCATAAGCCTTGCAAGCCATTAGCAACTAAATGTGTTAGTTGTGAGGATGATGTATGCATGGGCAGAAAGAGACTTGCCGATGATAGAGATTGAACTAGGTATTGGATGCTGCGGTGAATCTCGGGCATGTTATACCGATGACAAAGGGAACAACGTATGTTGTTATAAGTCGGCCGATAAAGATCTTAGTAGAATACCCAAGAACCAATATGGGCATCGAGTCCGCTTTATTGGTTATTGACCGAAGTGTCTCGGTCATGTCTACATAGTTCTCGAACCCGGGAATCTATTGCAACAACGTTTAGGTAAACCGTTTTTATGAGTTTTATGATATTGATGTACGAAGAAGTTGTTGAGTTCCGGATGAGATCTTGGACATGGGGAGTCTCAAATGGGTCGAGACATAAAGATTGATATATTGGAAGCCTATTGCTTTGGACTCAGGTCCTCCGGGTGAAATTGGGAATTTTAAGATGCAGGGGTCTGGAACCTCCGGTCAATGGGCCTTGATGGGCCTTGGGGAAAGAAAGGGGCCATATGCTGCATGGCCTTCCCCTTCCCTAGTCCTATTAGGATTAGGAAGGGTGCTTCCTCTCCCTCTCCCCTTGGTGAAACCCTAGTTGGACTAGGATTGGAATCTCCCGGTGGGAGTAGGACTCCCAGCTTAGCCCTAGGTGGCGGCCAGCCTCCCTCCTTTATATACTGATGAAGGCACCCCATGACACACAAGTTGATCTCGGATGATTCCCTTAGCCGTGTCGGTGCCTTCCACCAAACAACACCTCGAATATAACGTTCTTGAACTTAAGTAAAGCCCTGCTTGATGGAACATCATCATCGTCACTGCATGCGTCGTCTTGTGAAACTCTCCTCAACACTTTCTGGATTCGGAGTTAGAGGGTGAAATCGAGCTGAGCGGAACTTCGGAGGTGCCGTCGCGCTTCGGTCTTGATCGGTTGGATCGGGAAGAATCGACTACTTCCTCGTTGCTACGCTTCCGTTCTTGGTCTCAGGTGCGTGACAACACTCTCATCTCGTTGCTATGCATCACCATGATCTTGGTGATGTGGAAAATTTTGAAATTACTACGTACCCCAACTTACCCACCTGGTTTAGCGCTCTAAGCATGGTTCCGTAGACCAAGTCATTTGGCCACAAGTCATCGCCTACCAGCGCAAACTTTGGTCAGCGTATTGAGAAAGCGCCGACCCGCATCCGCGGGCCTCTTCCCGAGCGTCGTTCCACCAACACCTGCGTCCCTAAGGTACCGCGGATGAGGATCCGTCTCTCTTATTGACCGGTTAGCCACGCCTCGTCCTTAGAGGCTAAAGCGGCATTCCCCTCAATTTCGCTGCCTTTTCCATTCCGAGAACGGTTCTTCCAGCCGAGAGCAAACATCATCAACTACAAGTGGGAGTGACTTAATTGCAGGCCCAAGTGTTGTAAGCAAGTTGCTCATTTTCTTTTGATTGATCATGTTTTGTACGAGTTATCGGCACGGCGAGCCTATGTCGCATTCGATGAATGCAAGCCATTAATTGCTTCTTTCCACGGTGGCGAGTCCACAGAATAGTTGGCTGTGCTCTGCTCGTGGGTCAGGTTCTGCTCGTGCTCTGGTGTCATGGATGTCTTGCTATGGTGCTCAGCCAAGTGCTCTGCCTTCTTCTTATTGATTGCATGTGATGTTTACCTGCATCTTGAATTGACTTTTTGGGGTCGATTTTAAGATGTGGGGGCTCGGTAAATGAAGAATTCCACGTATGCACGGGAAAGTCTTCGTCTGAGACCCTCTATCTTAGGGTTGGATGGGCGGTAAATCCGGTGCAAACAGTTGAGCGAATACTAGGTTATACTTGCGGTAGGATAGAGACCTCGAACACGGAGCCGGGGCCTAGATGGAATGAGGCGATTGACAACATGTGATGTTCATTGAAATATCCACGAGTGATGTGGCGACATGGTTTAGTTGATTTGCACGATCTTGTTGGGATGTCATCTAAGTGGGGTTCTTAAGTAAGGTTGAAGATTGAACCTTAATTTCAGAACTTAGTCGTATATTTGCAAATATGGTGAACAATGTCGTTCGCTCCCATACCTCACCTTTAGTGCAAAATTGTAAAGCAAAATTCAGTTCAATGAGAAAATTCGTCCGTGATTGAGTTTATCCTCATTACGTTAAATTATGTCCTTAATGAGTTCAGGTTAGATAGTTGCGAGAGAGCGGCTGATGCATTTTACATATAGCACTTTGTGGTTATGTATTTCGTCATGTATTGGAGATGCTATTAGAATTCCCAGTTAAACGTTGTCTTGTTTTTGCACCATGCTTACGGCTTACAACTCGACTTCAAAGGCGTTTGAACGAAACCCTCCATAGGAGTTCGGAATTGAGTTAATCATCAAGCAAAGCCTTGAGATTCATCTCCAACAAGTTCTATAGCAAAAGTGGGAGAATCCTCAACTAGTACATTGCTAGATCTACATGAGCTCAAGGGTTGTACACTTGTTGCATCTCTTTTTAACTCTACATGTTATATATTGTCCTAGTCAGCACTAAGTTAGTAGAACGAATGATAATTTATCCTCTATATGACAAGCAAAGAGTACTAGGCAACACTATCCGTGATGGACTCTGATGTAGAAATCAATAAACATCAATGTTGAGGTTGACAAGCCCATTCAGGAAAATGGCACAGGGAAGTTGGAGCTTATATAGGCGGCAAGAGTTGATGCTCAAGGTAGAGCCCAAACTTTTTTAGTGTAGGATTTTCCTTGCTCACTGCCAAGGAATCGCCGATGCTTGAAAGGAAAAGTGAATAAAAATAGGAATTGGAAATTTCCTATGGTACTACTTTATTGAATTTGGTGCAAGGAATGGGAACGAAAATAGTGTTATTTGTTCCTTTAGTGTCTCCTTGAAAGAAAACTAGATTCTAATTTCAATCTCCTCCTTTTCATATTCCTATCATTACAAGGAATAGATGAGTATTAGCATATTCCAAATTATTCTTGTGGTTTGACTTAATCTCCCATGCTTTTGCATTCTGTGAATCTAAATAATGTTGTTGTGAATAACACATTGAAAATTGTTTTTAAATTCTATGTTTTCATGCATTCCTAAAATAAATGTCTTTTCCTATTGCATTGTTAGAATCCTCAAATTCAAACAAGCCCTTACTCAATTACTTGATTCTGATATAGTGTCAAAATCCTTGTGTTTGTCCTAACTGCAAAGTTAATAATGTGTCCAACTATCGTGCTCAACGATGGTAAGGTATTGCAACCAGAAGCACAACTCCATGTTGGACTTTGGAATCACTTTTGAACATTTGATGCTACGATACCTCATTGGCAAGAGACTAAACTGGCTCGGAACAATGGAACAAGAGTGCTTTTGGAATATACATCCGTTATGCGATCCAATAGTGTGACTGCTACATTATCGTCGTGTTCACCTATTAGACTCAAGTGTTCCAAACTAATGTTGAAACTTGAGTTTTAAATGGTAGTGGGTACATATTGGGGCAGCAATAGACTACTGTCTAATAATTAATCTCAGTGTCTACTATGAGTTTCATGTTGGGTGCAAACAAACATTAAAGCATTTGATTTGTTTAATTAAAACAATTGGAATAGTTTCACATTGGTTTTGGGTCTATCCACTTGCTTACCATGCTGATTTGTGCAGCACTCCTTACATAATCTCACTATGTTTTATTCCATGATCTATTATTGTACACAATGGAACTTATCATGTAGAGAAATGCATCAGCCTTGAATGGCAAAAAATTAATGCGTGGTCACGTGACATGGTTTAGCCCCCAAACCATTTGGATCTAAAATTGGAGTTGATGTTAGGGAAAGTTTGAACGGAAAGCCAACCTTCCAATGAGGTCTTCTCTAATTCCATAATGTTGGTAATATCATGCATATGGTGCCTTGCATTTCTGATACATTAAAGATGCATGTCCTTTTAGAAATGCTTTGTGTCAATGCCATCTGTTTAGTTGTTAATAGTATTGATGATGAATTGTCCTATCCTTGTCTAAAGAGTTCATATGTGAATTTTGCAATCCACCGTTCTACACCAATTATAGTGAATTATATATGCATCAAATTTTATCGTGTTAAATTTGTCAACAATTTTAGTACATTCAATTACTCTTCCTGCATCAGCCATTGAATCATGGAAAAGATGTTGACAACAAGGTCTATAGAGGACATGATGAGCCAGTTCTTGAATGGTTTAACCATAGTCCTCGAGAGGGTCATGTAGAGACAAGATGGACATTTCCGGTGCATGCCCAACTTGGCAAGGATTATAATGGATCTTCAAGGGTATGGTATCTTGCATTGCTATGTCATTTGCTTAGTTTAGACATGCTTTGTGTAATACCACCTCTTTAGTGTCTAATTTACTATAATGAATTTCAACTCTTGTTGCAAGACATTATATATGTGAATTAGCAATGTTATCTTGTTGCAAGGCATTATGTAGAATTGATGCAATGCCAATCTTTAATGATTTATTAAAGAAAGTTTATATATGCACCGAGTTTTGTATTTCTCAATGGCTTATAAAATGTTTGTATATTCCATCTTGGACTGTGCAAGCCATTTGAATTGGATGGAGAATATAGGTGAAAAAAGGTCTTGTTACGACAATCTTTGAGAAGCATATTTAAAAGTGAGTGGAGATAGCTCTTGAGGAGGTTATGGAATGACATGTTATGAATCCCCTAGGGTATGCTCAAACTTGGAAAGGGTTATTACTCATATAATGCATATGTTGATCATGAATGTTTTACATCATATACACTATATTGAATACATCCCTTAGTTGACACATCAATTTTCAATGCTCTCACTTCCTTAGTATATAAATCATATATTTGAATTATGTCATGCCAAGATGTTTCTTAGCCATGTTACAAGTGTAATTTGGAGCCAACCCATTTTGAAGGCATAATATAGTTATATCATCTCATCCTTTACATAGTCATCATATTTTAAATTATGTCATTATATGTACTTATATCATGCCATCATGTTTCCATTGCATACATGTTTGTGATTTATGGCATGCCAACCACTTTAATAGACACATCTATAGTTATATCATGTCAAAATTTTACATAGTCATCATATTTTAGTATGTCATTCTATCCTATTTAGTTAGCCATCATACATGTGAAAATTGTGTCATGCTAGTTTAAATGGCCAATATATGTAAATTATGGCCTGGATACATTTGAAAGTGACAATTATATGAATTATTTCATGCACTGTTTTCTTCCTACTAATTTCCATTACTTACGTCTCAAGCGTATCTATAAATTTATTGCTCATGCATATTACACTTTGGAATATTGGGTTTTTCCATTACATTGAACTAATTTCTACTCTAGTAAACCCTTTGGTGTTGGTTTGATTGACTATTGGGTTTTGAGGAAAAGATTAACAATGAGTTAAATACAGGCGATAACAGATTAAGTTAATTTTGGAAGGGGAAGCTCGATGGACTTGGACCCTGGCAAAAGAGTATACCATTTGCTTGTGGGGACTTTATCAGCTAGAATTGTTTAGGGAACATCCTGTGGTATACATCGCCTAATTCACTAGTATGCCCTAAATACTAGCTCGTAATCAAAGATGGTTATGTTCCTAACCATGAACAAACCTTCTGAGCCACCTAAAACCAATCACTTGTTGAAGACTGATTGAGGATCCTCCTTCACTGGCCATCTTCATCATCGGCTCTCCATGTGGGAGTAGTTCACTTCCTGGGCTGAGATGTCATAGCATCTGTTTGAGTCTCTCTGTGTTCTTGATTTGGCATGATCTTGATGTATCGGTGATTTATAAAGGATCTTATGTTTCTTCTCCCCTCTACTCTCTTGTAATGAATTGAGTTTTCCCTGAAGTAATCTTATTGGATTGAGTCTTTAAGGATTTGAGAACACTTGATTATGTCTTGTAAGTATCTATGGTGACAATGGGATTTTGACTCACTTGATGTATGTTTTGGTGATCAACTTGCGGTTCCGCCATGAACCTATGAATAGGGTTGGCACACTTCGAATCTCGGATTCTCCGTAAAACTTTGGGCACTCTTTGAGGTTCTATGTGTTGGTTGAATAGATGAATTTAGATTGTGTGATGCAATATGTATAATCAACCGGGATCAGGTGACATTGGAATCTAGGTGACATTAGGGTTTGGTTGATTTGTGTCTTAAGGTGTTATTCCGTAGAACCTCTAGGGTTGTTTGTGACACTTAGTGGAATTCATGGTTGATTGGAATGAATAACTTTGGCCTTCCCTAGTCCTATTAGGATTAGGAGAAGGGGTGGCGCCTCTCCCTCTCCCTTGGTCAAACCCTAGTTGGACTAGGATTGGGGGAATCCTACTCCGGTGGGAGTAGGACTCCCAGCGCAGCCATAGGTGGCCGCCAGCCCCTCCCCTTCCCTCCTTTATATACAGGGGCAGAGGGCACCCCATGACACACAAGTTGATCTACGGATCTTGCCTTAGCCGTGTGCGGTGCCCCCTTCCACCAAACTACACCTCGAATATACCGTTGCGGAGCTTAGGCGAAGCCCTGCGCCGGTGGAACATCATCATCGTCACCACGCCGTCGTCTTGTGAAACTCTCCTCAACACTCGGCTGGATCGGAGTTCGAGGGGCGTCATCGAGCTGAGCGTGTGCAGAACTTCGGAGGTGCCGTGACGTTCGGTACTTGGATCGGTTGGATCGGGAAGAAGTACGACTACTTCCTCTACGTTGCGTCAACGCTTCCGTTGCTGGTCTACGAGGGTACGTAGACAACACTCTCATCTCGTTGCTATGCATCACCATGATCTTGCGTGATCGTAGGAAAATTTTTGAAATTACTACGTTCCCCAACAGGTACTATCGTAACTTACCCCACATTTCGGACAAGCGCGTCTCTAAGCCATGGTTCCCCACTGCCATCCCATCTGCCCACCCAGTCGTACATCGAGGCCGCGAAAACCCGCGACGAAACCCCACACCCTGCTCCGTCCGCCACCCAGCCGGAGCCTCTTCCCCGACGACGTCGTCCACAGCAACACCTCGACGTCCCTCATCCACCGTACCGGATGAGGATCCGTCGTCGATCTCATCATCCCGCCGGTTCAGCCACCCTGTCCTCCACCTCCAAGGAGCTGCCCCAACGTTCCCCTCATATTTCGCGCCACCTCCATTCCCACACCGCCGTCTTCACCTGCACCACCGGAAGAGCATCATCATCACCGTTTCCTTGGATGAAGTTGCGGCCTAATCGGCGCCACCAAAGAGGTTGTACACTAATCTCCGCATTTTCTTCTTGATTCGATCTCATGGTGCTGTCGGCGCTCGGTCCCGAGCCGACACGGCGCGACTCCATCCACGGCGGCGTCGCCGGCCACTTCCTCCATGGCGTCGCTCCCTCGGTGGCGACGTCCACATCAGTAGGAGCTGTTGCTTCTTTAGCTCTCGCTCGCGTTGCTGCTCTGCTCTTGCTCTCGGTCCCCTGCCTGGTATGCTCTTGCTATTGCTCTTGCTCGCGCTACTGCTCTCGCTCTTGCTCTTGCTTGCGATGCTGCTCCGATTTAGCTACACTCCAGTCGACTGAATTGACTTTTGGGTGGTCGATTTTCAGGGTGGGGGCTCTCGGGTGAAGGAAGAACCAGTCGCAGGGAGGGGGCTCACGGAGAGGTACCCCACTGTCTATCTTAGGGTTCAGGATGGGGGCGGTGGTCGCTGGTTGGCGGAGGGCATTGGCGAGGCGGTGGCGTGGGGATCGCCGGAGAAAAAGCTCGGCACGGGGGCCTAGATGGATGGCAGGCGGTGGACCGGCGGTGGGGAGTGTTTTGAGGCGGGCGGGCGGCGACCATGGCCATGGGCGGCGGGGCTGCTGTTTGGCCGGTGGTGGCTGGCGGCTCAGGGGGTGGAGGTTGAAGATGAACCACAGGCCCTTGAGTTCGTATCCAATGGCTGCAAAATCGACTGACCAGAGATGAAAATGTCAGTCGACCGACGCGTAGCCTCACCTTTCTAGTGCATTCAGTTTCGAAAGCAAAATTCAGTTTCGATAGCAAAATTCAGTTTCGACAGTTAAGTTCAGTTTCGACAGTTAAGTTCAGTTTCGACAGTTAAGTTCAGTTTCGATAGTTAAGTTCAGAGATGAGCGGCTGATGCATTTTACATATAGCACTTTGTGGTTATGTATTTTACGTCATGTATTGGAGATGCTATTAGAATTCCACTCAGGTTAACGTTGTTCGTTGTCTCTCTTGTCTGCTTCACCTCGGCGTCGTACAACTCACGGAGCTGCTCCAACGCGAAACCCTCCATCACGGTGGAGCAGTACCTCGGGCTCCATCTCTAGAGCGCCTAAGATCTTCTTCCCTCCTCCGACAGCAAAGTCAGCGGAGCATCCTCACCGCCAACCCAATCACACTGAGATCTACATGGCCGCCAAAGAGGTTGTACACTTGTTGCATCTCTTTTTACTCTACATGTTATATATATTGTCCATTGAGCACTCGTAGTAACGGGAAATACGATTATTTTATCCTACTATATGACAAGCAGTGAGGTACTAGGCAACTTAGCTATCCGTGATGGACTCTCTTTAACGCCATCATTATTTATCTCTGCGCGTTTGAGCTGTGCATTTGTCGATGGGCCTGGGAGTTGAGCTAGTATGGCAGTGGCCTGGGTCGAAAGTAATAGAAGTAGCACAAAACATTTTTTAGTGTAGGATTTTCCTTGCTCAAGCCTGCCTACTAGAATCGCCGATGCTTGAAAGGAAAAGTGAATGAAAAACATAGGAATTGGAAAGTTTCCTATGGTACTACTTTTCATGAATTTGGTGCAAAGGAATGGAGCAAAGGAAAACTGTAGGATTTGTTCCTTTAGTGTCTCCTTGAAAGAAAAACCATAGGAATTCTAATTTCCACATCTCCTCCTTTTCATATTCCTATTCATCAAGCACAAGACTAAGAGATAGTAGCATAATAGCATTATAACCGTACATTTTCTTGTGGTTTGACTTAATCTCACCATGCTTTTTGCATCCCTGTGATCTTCCAATTGTTGTGAATCAAACACCCAGTTGGCAGAAATCATGTGTTTTTAAATTCTATGTTTTACGTGCATTCCTATCCTATTCCTGTCTATTTCCTATCCTGCATTGTTAGAATCCTCAAATTCAAACAAGCCCTTACTCAATTACTTGATTCTGAGATATGTGTCAAAGAAAACCTTGTGGTTTGTCCTACTCTGCAAGGTGTGTGTTCCACCCAGCTCAGCTGCTCCAACGATGGAAGGGTTCACCACAGCAGCGATCAGCTCTCAGACTGTCTTCGCCGCCTCAGATCTACTTCCCGCGCAAGCAGCCACGACAACTGCATTACCATCATCAATCGAGCAGATGACCTTGAGGACTACGGGTCCGCAAGAGAGGTCGCACTCTTCCGTGTCCGCTTACATTATGCGCGTCGCTTAATATGATGACATGCTACATTATCGTCGTGTTCACCTATTAGACTCCGAGTCAGGTCCAAACTAATGTTGAAACTTGAGTTTTTAAATGGTTGTGGGGTACATATTGGGGCAGCAATCAGTGCTACCTGTCTACTATCTGGTTAATCTCCGGTGTCTACTATGAGTTTCATGTTGGGTGCAAACAAACATTAAAGGAGCCATTATCTGTATTTTTTAACTAAAGCTATTATCTGCCTGCTATCATTGGTTTTGGGTCTATCCACAGTTTGCTACCATCACTCTGGATATTGTGCATGCACTCCTTACATAATCTCACTATGTTTTATTCCTATGCATGCTAGTTATTGTACACAATGGAACTTATCATGTAGAGCAAAAGAGACGAGCCTTGCGTGGCAATAAAATTTCATGCAGACGTCGTTCCATGGTGGGCGCAAAGGCAGCCCCCCCTCCACCCATTTCGGATCATAATCAAGAGGAAGATAACTGTTCTGAGGGGGATTCAGAAGGAGAAGACCACCCCTATTTACCCCATGAGGTCTTCGCTCTAACTTGGCATGCTGATGTTGGTAATATCATGCATATGGTGCCTTGCATTGCTTACTGTATACATTAAAGATGGCATCTTCTTAGTTTAGAAATGCTTTGTGTCAATGCCATCTGTTTAGTTTCTTTATCGTATATGTGAATCATGCAATGCCATCTTGTCTAGCCAGGCATCATATATGTGAATTTTGCAATGCCACCCTGGTTAGTGGTCATCTTATATGTGAATTATATCATGCCATCATTTTTTGTTACGTGTTAAATTTGTCAACAATTTTAGTACATTCAATTACTCTTCCTGTGCATCAGCCATTCGCACGGTCATGGAAAAATCTGGAGTGGAAACAAGGTCTTGAGAGAGACAATGCTATCGACGAAGCGCATGTCTTCTTTGGTTACCGATAGCTCCTCGGAGGAGGATTCGAGAGGCAGATGACGGTCAAATCCCCGAGGTGCATGCCCTAACTTGGCAGGATTATGTTGCTCATATCGTGCGTATGGTATCTTGCATTGCTATGTCATTTGCTTAGTTTAGACATGCTTTGTGTGAATGCCACCTCTTTAGTGTCTAATTACCATATATGTGAATTATGCAATGCCATCTTGTTGCAAGACATTATATATGTGAATTATGCAATGTTATCTTGTTGCAAGGCATTATGTATGTGAATTATGCAATGCCATGCTGTTTAGGCAAGCGTCATATATGTGAATTATATCATGCCGTCCTTTTTTTGTATTTCTCATTGCGTTTGTCGATAATGTTTGTATATTCAACTGCTCTTCCTGTGCATCAGCCATTTGAATTGGTGATGGAGAAATATAGAGTGAAAACAAGGTCTTCAGAGCAGACAATGCTACCTGCTGAAGCAGATATCTTGCTTGTTACGATAGCTCTTGAGAGGAGGATTCAGAGGCGATGACCAGTCCTATTATCCCCTAAGGTGTATGCTCAAACTTGGCAGGGTTATATTACTCATATAATGCATATGTTGTATTGCAATGCTTAGTTTTTACATCATATACACTATATTGAATACCATCTCCTTAGTTGACACATCATATATGCGATTGCCCTCTGCTCACTTCCTTAGTATATAAATCATATATTTGAATTATGTCATGCCAAGATGTTTACATAGACAGCATGTATCTGAATTATGGCATGCCAACCCATTTTCTGAAGGCATAATATAGTTATATCATCTCATCCTGTTTACATAGTCATCATATTTTAAATTATGTCATTCTATCTGTGACTTATATCATGCCATCATGTTTCCATCGACGACATGTTTGTGATTTATGGCATGCCAACCACTTTAATAGACACATCGTATAGTTATATCATGTCATCCTGTTTACATAGTCATCATATTTTGAAGTATGTCATTCTATCCTATTTAGTTAGCCATCATACATGTGAAAATTGTGTCATGCTATCCTGTTTAATTGGCCATCATATATGTGAAATTATGGCCTGCTATTCTGTTTGCTTAGACAACATAAATATGAATTATTTCATGCCCTGTTTTCTTCCCTACTATCCATTGCACCTGTTGATACGTCTCCAACGTATCTATAATTTTTGATTGCTCCATGCTATATTATCTACTGTTTTGGGCAATATTGGGCTTTATTTTCCACTTTTATATTACTTTTGGGACTAACCTATTAACCGGAGGCCCAGCCCAGATTTGTTGTTTTTTGCCTATTTCAGTATTTTGAGGAAAAGGAATATCAAAAGGAGTCAAAACGGAACGAAATCAACTTGAGAAGTTAATTTTGGAAGGAAAGCTACCGGATGGACTTGGACCCTACGTCAAGGAAGGAACGAGGAAGCCACGACGGTGGGGTGGGGCACCCCCCTAGGGCGCGCCCCCTACCTCGTGGGGCCCTCGTGGCTCCCCTGGCATGCTTCTTTCGCCTATATAACTCCACGTACCCTAAAACTTCCAGAACAGAGATTAGATCGGGAGTTCTGCCGCCGCAAAACCTCCAGAGCCACCAAAAACCAATCGGGACCCTGTTAGGCAAGACCTGCGGAGGGGGGGATCCTCACCGTGGCCATCTTCATCATCCCGGCGCTCTCCATGACGAGGAGGGAGTAGTTCACCCTCGGGGCTGAGGGTATGTACCAGTAGCTATGTGTTTGATCTCTCTCTCTCGTGTTCTTGATTTGGCATGATCTTGATGTATCGCGAGCTTTGCTATTATAGTTGGATCTTATGTTTCTTCTCCCCCTCTACTCTCTTGTAATGAATTGAGTTTTCCCCTTGAAGTAATCTTATTGGATTGAGTCTTTAAAGATTTGAGAACACTTGATGTATGTCTTGTCGTGCGTATCTATGGTGACAATGGGATATCACTTGACTCACTTGATGTATGTTTTGGTGATCAACTTGCGGGTTCCGCCCATGAACCTATGCATAGGGGTTGGCACACATTTTCGTCGTGATTCTCCGGTAGAAACTTTGGGCACTCTTTGAGGTTCTATGTGTTGGTTGAATAGATGAATTTGAGATTGTGTGATGCATATCGTATAATCATACCCACGGATACTTGAGGTGACATTGGAGTATCTAGGTGACATTAGGGTTTTGGTTGATTTGTGTCTTAAGGTGTTATTCTAGTACGAACTCTAGGGTTGTTTGTGACACTTAGTGGAATAGCCCAACGGATTGATTGGAAAGAATAACTTTGAGGTGGTTTCGTACCCTACCATAATCTCTTCGTTTGTTCTCCGCTATTAGTGACTTTGGAGTGACTCTTTGTTGCATGTTGAGCGATAGTTATGTGATCCAATTATGTTATTATTGTTGAGAGAACTTGCACTAATGAAAGTATGAACCCTAGGCCTTGTTTCCTAGCATTGCAATACCGTTTACGCTCACTTTTACCACTTGTTACATTGCTGTTTTTATATTTTCAGTTTACAAAAACCTATATCTACCATCCATATTGCACTTGTATCACCATCTCTTCGCCGAACTAGTGCACCTATACAATTTACCGTTGTATTGGGTGTGTTGGGGACCCAAGAGACTCTTTGTTATTTGGTTGCAGGGTTGTTTGAGAGAGACCATCTTCATCCTACGCCTCCCACGGATTGATAAAACTTAGGTCATCCACTTGAGGGAAATTTGCTACTGTCCTACAAACCTTTGCACTTGGAGGCCCAACAACGTCTACAAGAAGAAGGTTGTGTAGTAGACATCAAGCTCTTTTCTGGCGCCGTTGCCTGGGAGGCTAGGTAAGAGGCACTCACACCCCGTCAACTAAGCTCTATTCTGGCGCCGTTGTCGGGGAGGTGAGTGCTTGAAGGTATATCTTTAGATCTTGCAATTGAATCTTTTTGTTTCTTGTTTTAGCACTAGTTTAGTTTATGAAAGAAAACTACAAAAAAATGGAATTGAGTTTGTCTCATACGCTTCATCTTTTTAATACCTTTCGTGAGTATGATGGAAAGGAAAATTGTGCTCAAGTACTAGAAGAAGAATTACATAGAATTCTTGGCATAAAGTATGAGAATGATGAGCATGATTGCAATGTTGTTAGTATGAATTCCTTGAATATCCATGAAGCTAATTATATGCAAAGCCACAAGCTTGGGGAAGCTATGTTTGATGAAGATGATATTTTTTGTCCCCCAAGCTTTGATGAGAAAATTTACTACGATGAAAGCATGCCTCAAATCTATGATGATTATTGTGATGACACGTATGCTTTAAAGAATAATGATAACCATGAAACTTGTCATCTTGATCTTAATTTTCAATCATATGATAGTTATTTTGTTGAGTTTGCTCCCACTACTATTCAAGAGAAGAATTTTGCTTATGTGGAGAGTAGTAAAATTTCTATGCAAGTAGATCATGAAAAGAATGATTTTGGTGCTGGTTATATTGTTGAATTCATTCATGATGCTACTGAAAATTATTATGAGCGAGGAATATATGCTTGTAGGAATTGCAATAATGTCAAGTTTCCTCTCTATGTGCTTAAAATCTTGAAGTTATGCTTGTTTTACCTTCCTATGCAAGTTGATTATCGTTCCCATAAGTTGTTTGCTCACAAAATCCTTATGCATAGGAAGTGGGTTAGACTTAAAAGTTCTATTCATATTCTTCATTATGCTCTCTTTATGTTTCGATTCTTATCTTTTATACGAGCATCATTGAAATCATCATGCCTAGCTAGGGGCGTTAAACGATAGCGCTTGTTGGGAGGCAAACCCAATTTTATTTTAGTTTCTTGCTTTTTGCTTCTGTTTAGGAATAAATAATACATATAGCTTCTGTTTAGATGTGGTTTTGTGTTTTAATTAGTGTTTGTGCCAAGTAGAACCTTTGGGAAGACTTGGGTGAAGTCTTTATGATCATGCTGTAAAAAACAGAAACTTTAGCGCTCACGAGATTAGCTTCAACTTTTTACTGGAGAGTGCTATTTAGTTGATTCTTTTCGCAGATAATTACTATACAAATTCCTCAGGTCCACCAATTTATTTTATAATTTTTGGAGTTCCAGAAGTTTGCGTTAGTTACAGATTACTACAGATTGTTCTGTTTTTGACAGATTCTGTTTTCATTGTGTTGCTTGCTTATTTTGATGAATCTATGGCTAGTAAAATAGTTTATAATCCATAGAGAAGTTGGAATACAGTATGTTTAACACTAAAATAAATAAAGAATGAGTTCATTACAGTACCTTGAAGTGGTATTTTGTTTTCTTTCGCTAACGGAGCTCACGAGATTTTCTGGTAAGTTTTGTGTTGTGAAGTTTTCAAGTTTTGGGTAAAGATTCGATGGACTATGGAATAAGGAGTGGCAAGAGCCTAAGCTTGGGGATTCCCAAGGCACCCCAAGGTAATATTCAAGGATAACCAAGCGTCTAAGCTTGAGGATGCCCCGGAAGGCATCCCCTCTTTCGTCTTCGTTCATCGGTAACTTTACTTGGAGCTATATTTTTATTCACCACATGATATGTGTTTTGCTTGGAGCGTCATGTCATTTTCTTTTGTTTTGCTTGCTGTTTGAATAAAATATAAAGATCTGAAATTTTTAAAATGGGAGAGTCTTCGCATGGTTGCATAATTAACCGACTACTCATTGATCTTCACTTATATCTTTCAGAGTAGTTTGTCGTTTGCTCTAGTGCTTCACTTATATCTTTTAGAGCATGGTGGTGGATTTGTTTTATAGAAACTATTGATCTCTCATGCTTCACTTAGATTATTTTGAGAGTCTTAAATAGCATGGTAATTCGCTTAAATAGTCTTAATATGCTAAGCATACAAGATTTGTAAGAATTCTTATGAGTGTGTTGAATACTAAGAGAAGTTTGATGCTTGATGATTGTTTTGAGATATGGAGGTAATGATATCAAAGTCGTGCTAGTTGAGTAGTTGTGAATTTGAGAAATACTTATGTTGAAGTTTGCAAGTCCCGTAGCATGCACGTATGGTAAACGTTATGTAACAAATTTGAAACATGAGGTGTTATTTGATTGTCCTCCTTATGAGTGGCGGTCGGGGACGAGCGATGGTCTTTTCCTACCAATCTATCCCCCTAGGAGCATGCGCGTAGTGCTTTGGTTTTTGATGACTTGTAGATTTTTGCAATAAGTATGTGAGTTCTTTATGACTAATGTTGAGTCCACGGATTATACGCACTCTCACCCTTCCATCATTGCTAGCCTCTTGATGCCGTGCATTACCCTTTCTCACATTGAGAGTCGGTGCAAACTTAGCGCGGTGCATCCAAACCCGTGATATGATCGCTCTTTCACACATAAACCTCCTTATATCTTCCTCAAAACAGCCACCATACCTACCTATTATGGCATTTCCATAGCCATTCTGAGATATATTGCCATGCAACTTTCCACCATTCCATTTATCATGAAACATTCATCATTGTCATATTGCTTAGCATGATCATGTAGTTGACATCGTATTTGTGGCAAAGCCACCGTTCATAATTCTTTCATACATGTCACTCTTGATTCATTGCATATCCCGGTACACCGCCGGAGGCATTCATATAGAGTCATACTTTGTTCTAGTATCGAGTTGTAATCATTGAGTTGTAAATAAATAGAAGTGTGATGATCATCATTTAATAGAGCATTGTCCCAAAAAAGAGAAAGGGCAAAGAAAAAAAAAGTAAGGCCCAAAAAAATAAAAAATAAAAAAATAAAAAAATAAAAAGGGGCAATGCTACTATCCTTTTTTCCACACTTGTGCTTTAAAGTAGCACCATGTTCTTCATATAGCGAGTCTCATATATTGTGCTTCAAAGTAGCACCATGTTTTTCATATAGAGAGTTTCATATGTTGTCACTTTCATATACTAGTGGGAATTTTTCATTATAGAACTTGGCTTGTATATTCCAACGATGGGCTTCCTCAAATGCCCTAGGTCTTCGTGAGCAAGCAAGTTGGATGCACACCCACTTAGTTTCTTTTGTTGAGCTTTCATACATTTATAGCTCTAGTGCATCTGTTGCATGGCAATCCCTACTCCTCGCATTAACATCAATCGATGGGCATCTTCATAGCTCATTGATCAGCCTCGTTGATGTGAGACTTTCTCCTTTTTTGTCTTCTCCACATAACCCCCATCATCATATTCTATTCCACCCATAGTGCTATATCCATGGCTCGCGCTCATGTATTGCGTGAAGGTTTATAAGTTTGAGATTACTAGAGTATGAAACAATTGCTTGGCTTGTCATCGGGGTTGTGCATGATGAGAGCATTCTTGTGTGACGAAAATGAAGCATGACTAAACTATATGATTTTGTAGGGATTTGTAGGGATGAACTTTCTTTGGCCATGTTATTTTGAGAAGACATAATTGCTTAGTTAGTATGCTTGAAGTATTATTATTTATATGTCAATATGAACTTTTGTCTTGAATCTTTCGAATCTGAATATTCATATCACAAGTAAGAAGAGTTACATTGAAATTATGCCAAGTAGCACTCCGCATCAAAAATTATCTTTTTATCATTTACCTACTCGAGGACGAGCAGGAATTAAGCTTGGGGATGCTTGATACGTCTCCAACGTATCTATAAATTTTTATTGCTCCATGCTATATTATCTACTGTTTTGGGCAATATTGGGCTTTATTTTCCACTTTTATATTACTTTTGGGACTAACCTATTAACCGGAGGCCCAGCCCAGATTTGCTGTTTTTTGCCTATTTTAGTATTTCAAGGAAAAGGAATATCAGACGGAGTCAAAACAGAACGAAATCAACTGGAGAAGTTATTTTTGGAAGGAAAGCTACCGGATAGACTTGGACCCAATGTCAAGGAAGGAACGAGGAAGCCACGAGGGTGGGGGGGCGCCCACCCCCTAGGGCGCGCCCCCCTGCCTCGTGGGGCCCTCGTGGCTCCCCTGACGTGCTTCTTCCGCCTATATAACTCCACGTACCCTAAAACTTCCAGAACAGAGATTAGATCGGGAGTTTCGCCGCCGCAAAACCTCCAGAGCCACCAAAAACCAATCGGGACCTTGTTCCGGCACCCTGCCGGAGGGGGGGATCCCTCACCGGTGGCCATCTTCATCATCCCGGCGCTCTCCAGGACGAGGAGGGGGTAGTTCACCCTCGGGGCTGAGGGTATGTACCAGTAGCTATGTGTTTGATCTCTCTCTCTTGTTTCTTGATTTGGCACGATCTTGATGTATCGCGAGCTTTGCTATTATAGTTGGATCTTATGTTTCTTCTCCCCCTCTACTCTCTTGTAATGAATTGAGTTTTCCCCTTGAAGTAATCTTATCGGATTGAGTCTTTAAAGATTTGAGAACACTTGATGTATGTCTTGCCGTGCATATCTATGGTGACAATGGGATATCACGTGACTCACTTGATGTATGTTTTGGTGATTAACTTGCGGGTTCCGCCCATGAACCTATGCGTAGGGGTTGGCACACGTTTTCGTCGTGATTCTCCGGTAGAAACTTTGGGCACTCTTTGAGGTTCTATGTGTTGGTTGAATAGATGAATTTGAGATTGTATGATGCATATTGTATAATCATACCCACGGATACTTGAGGTGACATTGGAGTATCTAGGTGACATTAGGGTTTTGGTTGATTTGTGTCTTAAGGTGTTATTCTAGTATGAACTCTAGGGCTGTTTGTGACACTTATAGGAATAGCCCAACGGATTGATTGGAAAGAATGACTTTGAGGTGGTTTCGTACCCTACATAATGTCTTCGTTTTTTCTCCGCTATTAGTGACTTTGGAGTGACTCTTTGTTGCATGTTGAGGGATAGTTATGTGCAATTATGTTATTATTGTTGAGAGAACTTGCACTAGTGAAAGTATGAACCCTAGGCCTTGTTTCCTAGCATTGCAATACCGTTTATGCTCACTTTTACCACTTGTTACCTTGCTGTTTTAATATTTTCAGTTTACAAAAACCTATATCTACCATCCATATTGCACTTGTATCACCATCTCTTCACCGAACTAGTGCACCTATACAATTTACCGTTGTATTGGGTGTGTTGGGGACACAAGAGACTCTTTGTTATTTGGTTGCAGGGTTGTTTGAGAGAGACCATCTTCATCCTATGCCTCCCACGGATTGATAAACCTTAGGTCATCCACTTGAGCGAAATTTGCTACTGTCCTACAAACCTCTGCACTTGGAGGCCCAACAACGTCTACAAGAAGAAGGTTGTGTAGTAGACATCACCTGTCTATCTTACAATGTCTGTACATTCAATTAGTTTTCTTGTTTATGAGCCATTTCAATTAGAGGGAGTGATGGCAGTATCTGTGGGAGTAAAAACACGGTCTTCAGAAAAGATCGTGCTACCTGTCGATGCAGATAGAACCACGGTTGTACTTGCCCAAGAACCAGCCCCGCCACACATAACCCACACTCATGCAGATTGTACCCCTACCCAGTTGGACAGAGAACCAGCTACACCCCTTCTAACCCCAACCCCAGCAGATAGACACCCAGTTCCCGTTGACACAACACCGTCTCCACCACAAAGCACCCAAACACGAGCAGTTAGTAAGGCAACTGCAGTGCCCAAATCACGAGGACCACCACTCTGAACCTGAAGTCAACGCTTAAAGTAGAAGAAGAATTGTTCTCAGGTCAGGTTCTGTATCTATGGTTCATACTACTTTGCTCTTGCATCACTGTATTTACTCATACCAACCAATTTCAAATTTGAAGGATGCAATTGAAACTCCAATGGCGCAACAGGTATGTTTTAAACCTGTTTCTTCAACGTGTTTGGTTGTTTGCTGTTGTAACTTGCTCTATATTGATTTCAGTTTCAATTGAATAAACAGTTATGTTCTCATGCCATGCACATTACAAGTGTTGTTATTGCTGTGTAGTTTCCCACACTTATATTCTGTCTATGCTGCTTTGTCTTAAATAGATATGATTCCAACTGTATCTATCTTGATTTGGCAACATAAACTAGAATGATATAGACCATACAGTGACCATACTACATAGATATATGTTTGTTTCATGATGTTATCATGTCCACCTTACTAATGAACTAGTTTACCAAAATGAGTTTCATATACTACATTGTAAACCTGAGATGTGTTTGTTTGTTTCTCTTTTAGAACGCGGATAAAATATTGGAGAAGAGTACCCTGTTATGCAATGGTAAAGGAAGTAATGCAGATAAGGTTCAAGATAGTGAGACATCCTGTTGGTCTCCAAGAAAGCTGATAAAACTATATTGAAGACACCGAGACAACCCCAAAGTCCTGTCTTGATGTAGTGTTCGAGTTACTGGCTACCACCTTTGGCACCAGCTCTTGGAATTCGTTACTGAATCAGTTCGGCTTCTTGAGTCTCAACTTCAAGTTCAAAGACATCGATCGATGTTATGCGACGAGAAGTCAAGGACCGAGGAAGTCCCGCAGAATTCAGATGCATACTTTACGGTGCAACAAACAAGTTACTGGAGGACTTAAGCGCCAAACAAGAGAAAGTTAATAAGCTTGCTAAGCATCTTGCCAGCATTATGGGTACCCAGGATATTGTTTCTTGAGCTCTTCTGAAGTGGTTTCAGTTCTGGACTTGTTTTGCTGCGGTGTTTATATGCTGCTGTGTTCCCTATATTTGCACTCGTGGCGAACTTTGATGCCCAGTGGATGTAATATGTGTAATAGCCATGATAGCCTAGTGTAAGTTGCTTGCTTATTTATTTCCTTGTTGTCTTGTTTATTTGTTTGCTTGTAGTCAGTGCAGTTATTTTTCTGTGGTTTGCTAGTGGCTGCAATAACCTATTTTTTTTAAACTAGGCCACAATAAACGCCACAGTAGTGACACTGGGCCTACGGGCCATAGAAACATTGGGCCTTCTACGGACCGTAGAAACAGTGGGCCTTCTACGGGCCGTAGAAACAATGGGCCTTCTACGGGCCGTAGAAACAATGGGCCTTCTACGGGTCGTATCATCAATGGGCCTTATACGGGCCGTATGATCGACACAAACATGGGCCAAACAGATCGCGATTCGGCGTAAGCGGGCTAGAGTTGGAATCGTCCGTTCATGGGCCGACCATAACGGGCCATCGTTAATAGGTCGTGTTGATGACTCTATGAAAACGCCCAACGATTAACGGACCACAAACGGGCCGATCAGTAACCACGGGCTGAATTTGGCCCACAAGCGTAAAATGACGAGAACGGGCCGTAAGTAAAGCGAATCGCCGGAAATGAGCCCAAGAATAAATGGGCTCTGAAAAGGCCGAAAGATAACATGGGCTGGAAACGTCCCAACGGAATAACGAGCAGTTAATGGGTATAAAGTGATACACTGTTCTATACGGGACAGTTTCACCACGGGCCGTTAATGGGTGTAAAGTGATACACTGTTCATTACGGGCCAGTTTCACCACGGGTCTTTAATAGGCCAAGAGTTACATAGGGCCTCATATGGGCCGAAAGACGTCATGGGCCATACATGGGGCAGAAGTGAAAACGGGCTGGAAGATGGCCCAGATGACGCTACTGGGCCTAATTCGAATAGGGCGTAATGGGATGTAAATGGGCTATATGCGAACAGGCTGTTAACAGGCTTTCCATGGGCCGGCCCGCCACCTTTTGACCAAGTCAAATGGGCCAGCCTTTTCACAGCAATGGGCCTCTGTTGGGTCGTGCCACGTGTCGACGTATCATAGGCGCCTTCTGTCCAATGAGTGGATGACATCTGTCCCAGCGGTGAGCCTACACGTGTTTCCTCCAGCCAATGATGATTTTACACGTGGAAAATCCCCATTGGTCGGGGCTGTCAACGGGTTATCGGATCCAAAACCCGACCCTATAGCTTAACGGTGTTCCGTTACGGTGGATGCCACATGTCGGTCACCCTTGACGAAAGCACTTCTGTGACGCGCGATTTATCGTCATGGAAGTGGACACTTCCGTGATGATAATTTTCGTAATGTCATGGAACAATTCTACGACAACACAGGTATGAATATCTTGATTCTGTCATAAATTTGTCATGGATGTACATGCATGACAAAAAACGCGACCTACTGTGACAAACACATATCATCACGGAAGTGTATTTTTTTTTGTAGTGAAGGGCCCGCTCAGTAAGATAATATTGAGTTGGGACTTTATATATACTTCATTGAGAATAACATTATATGATGTAACTCCCATCATGGGGCTTGAACCCACGTTCACAAGGTTGAGAGCTTTGTGCTTTACCAACTGAGCATTGGATCCTTCAATAATAGATGAAAATTTGTGTACCTTGAATTGTTGACAGGAGCAAGTGGTAGCCCCCAAGGGCCGGCTCATTATGATATGATGAGTCGGGTCTTCAATAAGACTAATAAAAATGACTTTACATTAGCCCCCAAGTGTCATGGTGCATGCTTGCAGCGACATGAGACTTGCATATTTGATATAATTTTAAGTTGAATAATGTAGCCCCCAAGGGCCGGCTCGTAAGCCTGCAGCGACTCGGGACTATTCCTTCAATTGTAAAATAAATCATATCTATTGATAATATAATAGCCATTGCGCTAAAGCGACTTTGAAAACTTAATCATAATACTGGTTACTGATAACCATAATAAAATCCAGCCATGTTGGCTATTTGAAGGTTTGAATAATATAATCCAATGATTTATGAGCGCATGATTCCAATGGCGCAATCCAAATATATACTTGCGACTTATAGTCGAAACCAGACCGGGTTAATAAGCGTCGGATTATAACTTGATCATGTACTGACAACTTGTAGTTGAAAGCCAAGCCGGGTTAAAACGCCGGTTTAAAAACATCAATCTTATCAAAAGAAAGAAAAACTTAGCAAAAGGCAAATAAAAACCGTTGTAGTCGAGGCTTTGAGACGATCAAGAGGTGTGACTATGGTTCGGATACGACCAAGCCCCCAAGTGACGTTGTGGCATTACGCCGATCAAGAGGTGTAGCTATGGTTCGGACACGACCAAGCCCCCAAGTGATGTTGTGGCATTGCGCCGATCAAGAGGTGTAGCTATGGTTCGGATACGACCAAGCCCCCAAGTGATGATGTGGCATTGCGCCGATCAAGAGGTGTAGCTATGGTTCGGATACGACCAAGCCCCCAAGTGATGTTGTGGCATTGCGCCGATCAAGAGGTGTAGCTATGGTTTGGATATGACCAAGCCCCCAAGTGATGCTGTGGCATTGCGCCGATCAAGAGGTGTAGCTATGGTTCAGATACGACCAAGCCCCAAGTGATGTTTGTTGCATTGCACCGATCAAGAGGTGTAGCTATGGTTCGGATCGACCAAGCCCCAAGTGATCTTTGTGGCATTGCGCCGATCAAGAGGTGTAGCTATGGTTCGGATACGACCAAGCCCCCAAGTGATGTTGTGGCATTGCGCCGATCAAGAGGTGTAGCTATGGTTCGGATACGACCAAGCCCCCAAGTGATGCTGTGGCATTGCGCCGATCAAGAGGTGTAGCTATGGTTCGGATACGACCAAGCCCCCAAGTGATTAATAATATAATAAGCCAATAAGGCATGATACCCATGTTTGAACCGCGCATCATGGCAGCAGGTCCTCTTTGGCAACTTTTAAATTTTTGCAAGAGATAAATTCTTCTTGAACCGGGATTTTCAACCGGATATTGAGAGGGTCAAAGCTTTGTGGGAGACATCTTTCACTTGAACTGGATTTTAAACCGGAATCTTCATTTTCAGCCAGAAATTTTCTGACGGTTTAAACTCGAACTTGCGAGAAGTTAATTCCTTTTTGAATCGGAAACTCTTAAACCGGATTTGAGAGCTCTAGAGCTTTGTGGGAGAACAGATTTCCCTTGAACCGGATTTTAAACCGGCATTCTTTATTTTGAACCGGAAATTTTCTGACGGCCTTCAAATTGTCATCAATATGGTAGTAACCTCCGGGACCGGGTTATCTTTCCCTCCAACGTCCTGGGGTTCTTGACTTCACTGAAAACCGGCAATGTTTGCTGAGTCATATCATTGTAACCCCCGAGTCTCAAGGTGACTCGAGGAGTTGGCTTGAGATTCTCCGTGTTTGACCATAGCAGAAGGTGTATATCATTGATGTTGATAACGCGATGTGAATCCACAGAAAGTTGAGGTGACTGCGGCGGGTTATAAATGATCCCGTATGAGCCGTGTCAGCAACTCGGCCAATGGTTCCTTCCAACCGGTGATTTGAAGTTAACCAAACTATAGTGGCGGCGACTTGTGCACCTGCCCATTGAGCCATCCAGTGCAGACGACGGTTGATAGTATATGATAATTTGTCTCCAATTTGTTGAAAGAAAAACCGGGTTACCCAAGATGTGACTTGCTCATACTCAATAAACAGCCCATATAGACAGGTGCGGCCAGGTATGTTGATGTAGACCGGGCCGTGAGAGACGGACGACAAAGACGACCGTAGCATCAGAGGCGGCTCGGACAGATGAGTCGGTCGCATATGTTGATGTAGCGGGGCGGCGACTTGCTCACGTATCCGTCCAGCAGTACGGCACGGACAAGCACTAGTGCAAAAACAATATTGGCTTACGCCCCTTTGCCACACCTTTGTAATAAATAATGGTCCTGCGAGATAAAAATACCACAGACAATAATTATTTTTCAAACAATGTAATATATACGGATAATATTTCTAGAAAGGATAGCACCTGGTATTTTCGTCGGATGAACGTAAACAGTGGAGTAGCAGTGGTCGGCTCACAATAGCAAAAGTCACCTGGCGGCCGTGGCAGCTCAACAGTAGGATAGGCCGGGTCAAAGTGACTTGCAAGCGACGATTTGGAACGGCATCCAGTTTACAGGATGATCCTCTCTTAAACCTGTTCAGGCCTCAAGTACCCTGCCACCCGTGTCGCATCTTGTCTCCGCAACTTTCTCTCTGTACCAAGAGTACTAGCACACCTTTTTATTTCTGTGTCTCATTTTCCCCCAACTCTTGGTCCTACTGACCGCGCGCAGAAGCGGAGCGAGGAGAAGCTCGGGCGCCGGCATCGGTGGCGGTTTGAAGTCCAGCGGACCAGCGGGTTGCTGGGGGAGCGGGGGTAGCTGGAGGCCGTGGAAACCCCGACGGCGACTCTGGCGGTTTGTCAAACCGAGGCAGGTCTCAGCTTGCAGCCCGGCATTTTGGATCGTGGTACACCCACTGCAGCGCGGCGGTTTAGATCGCGGTACACCCACGGCAGTGCGGCGGTTTAGAAGCGAGACCGGCGCGGCTGTTCGACCGGCAGCGGGTTGAAAGCCAGGCCGGCCCAACGTGGCCTCTACTGAGGAAGCGAGGCGCGCGAGAACGCGAATCATTAAACGCCGAGGACTAAGTCACCGCCAGCGGGTGATTCAATGGCGACCGCGGGGCGTCCTGATGACGACTTGTAAAGGAGGCTCGAAGCCGTGGCATTTGGGGTGGCGATTGTTTTGAAGACGGCCTGCAACAGAAGCATCCCACGGCGGTTTACGGGGGGCCACGGCGGAGACGGCGGCAAAGCCGGTGACTCGGTGCGGGCGCAGCCGAAGAGGCCCCTGGCGAAGGTGGCTCAGGAGCAGGACGCAGCCGCATCAGTGCGAGGTAGCGATGAGGAAGGGCCTCTCGGCCGCGGCGACTTACGGCGATGGAGGAGGCGAATCCAAGGTGCGGCGGCGCGGGTCGCAGTTTATGCGGACAGAACGGGGCGGCAGCCGACTGGGGAGCCCATGAGGCGAGGCGGGGCGCCGGGCCGTCTCGGGATGGCGCAGGCGCGGTCGCTGT
Organism: Aegilops longissima; assembly: GCA_021605205.1. Taxonomy (NCBI): domain Eukaryota; kingdom Viridiplantae; phylum Streptophyta; class Magnoliopsida; order Poales; family Poaceae; genus Aegilops; species Aegilops longissima. The sequence continues at coordinate 209,595,041 of CM038682.1, read as the reverse complement.
CCGGCGGCAACTTGGCACAGGAACGGATTGCGGCTCGGCGGAGGTCATGAAGTCGACTCAGAGCAGAAGACGGCGACGGCGGTTTGCCACAACGGCAAGGCGGCGGTGCAGCGCTCAAGGCGGAGGCGCGAGGTGTTGGGCGGTTCAACAGAGCACTGGCGGCTCAATCCGCGGCAAAACGGTAACAGAAGGCATCTGGACCGGGTTGTGGCGGAGGTGACTTGGCGGTCAGCGACCCGATGCAGTGGTTTGAGGCAAGCGCCGGCGGCGATTCAGCACGAGTCGAGCCTGCAGCGGTGCAGCAGGTGGCCGGCGAAGGCTTGATGCAGAGGCGGAGGTCAGCGGGTAAACCGGTGTGGGTGGCCAGCGGGAGCGGCAGCAGCAAGCCGGCGCCGCCCGGAGCAGGGCGGGCCAGATGCGACGGTTCAGGCGCAGCTGCAACTGAGCACCGGCGAGTCAGACTCCGGGTCGTGGTCGACTTTAATCAATCCTCATCCGAGTCTGGGCCCTGGACGGGGTTGACGCATCCGTGCTCGGAGGAATCCGGAGCTACCGAGCTGGTCAGCCGGCGTGGGATTCACGTCGTGCAAAAGCATGCCAGCACCTGATTTTGTTTTGTCTTGATCTTCATGTGGCGTCTCTTGCTGGCCTTGAAGTCTTTTCCTTTTCCTTTCTTGTGCAATTTATTTATCCAAGTATCAGCTTGTATTGTTATCCCAAGTTATCAAGGAATAGTACTAATCCCATCCAGGATGTGCGTATATGCACCTCCTTCCAGTGACTAGTACTCTGTTGAATTGTTTATTACCAGGCGACTCGCAGAAACGAGGTGAACCGGCGATGTAGAGACGAGGTGACTTGAAGTTGGTGTCGAGGCAAGTCAACAAGCGTACTAGCAGCTCACAGACGAGCCACGAGGGCGGTTTAAGCGGGCGACGACTCTCCCACTCTAGTTAAGGCGGGCGGCGGCCCGTAGGCAAAAACGATGACTTGCTCACGGTGGCTCGGCCGCTGAGGCATGCGGGCGAAGATCAACGACTTGTGCGCCGCGCCGGGTTGCAGGCAGAGATGAGGCTATGCTGGTGACTCTGAGTACTTCGTCAATCTTGACTGATGAACTTATGGTTGTTGCAAACTTTCCACGCTGTTTTTTAGCCGGAAAATTGCAAACTTCTCGAACCATAGAAAAGATCCCTTCAAGAAGTCAACACCATCGTGTGCGGGGCCTATGGTGGGCGTCAACTGTCGTGGTTTTGTCACGGCAGATGTCCTTAGTGTCAGGACTTAGTCGCGAGGCCAACGCATCTATGTGGTAGCTTCAGAGGGGTTGAGTGGGACGAGAGACGCAGGGCAGATCACACAAGACAAGGATTTAGACAGCTTCGGGCCCCAGGAAACATCATCCGGTAATAGCCCTACATGTTGTTTGTGGCTAGGTCTCATTATCATCACGAGGGATTCGCCGGTAAACCGGCTCTTGTGTCTAACCCTAGAGATTGTTTCTTCTTGCTTCTTGTCCCCCTTTGCGGAGCCCTGCCCCTCCTTATAATGTTGAAGGGGCGGGTTACATGACTAGTCCTTGTAGAATTAGGATTACTCTATTACAAGTGAAGTCCTAGTCTTGCTTCCTTTGTAAGAGAATATTCTTTGTGCTTTCCTCATCAACCGGCACGCCATTAATATAAACCGGCCCTCTGGGCCTTGGGCCTTGTCATCCGTCTGTCCCGCCCGCCGGGTCACCAGTGAGTTATAGTGTCAGCGGGGTCTCAAATAAACCGCCAAGTCCGGCCGGGTTATACTTCCGGCCGGTTTATGCCGCGGGGTATATCCCTGACACTGGCCAAACCAAAGACTGGCGCTCAGGTAAATGAGTTACATAAAGCACAAATATATATTGTAACATTCCAACTAGTATGAAGTTATATGATTCTAACTGTTTCAAAGTCTCAGATTAAGGTACTCGTCGGACGTGTATTGATTGATTTGCAAGAAGTTGCCTCTCCTGTGCGGGAGTCCGGTACAGAACAAAACCATAGGATGTGCACCCTTGAAAAGAAAATGGATGAGTGCCTTAGGCGTACCCGTACAAATGGCAAGCTCATGGAGGACCTCATCAAAGAATTGAAGGTAAGCCTAGAATTTTGAGATTAGTATATATAATTGGAAATTTACGTGTACAAGTTTTTTTCTAATTTAGTTTACTATCAAAACACCCCAGACTAACATGTATTTCTTAAAGAAAAGACACGATGGAATATTTCCAGGAGTGGAGGACATACATCTATCTGACCTCGGGGCACCTTCACACCCAATGGAGGCCTCTGTTGAGAATGCTGAGTAGGCTTCTGACCAGGGGAAACAAAAGGATGTCACGGAGGTCGCTGCTAAGCATGATTGTAAGCAGGGAATAAAAAATGATGACATGGAGCCCTCCATGAAGAACCTTGATGAAGATTTTGATGTACGCATGTGAACTTAATTATGAAACAATCATTGTCGTTTCAGAAATAACATTTGATCTTCCACGTACAGGATGAAGCATTCGAAAGAGCTGCTGCAAAAATCAAACAGGATCTCAGTGGTATTCATAAGCTTTTGAAAGAGGTGGATGATATCCAGGGAGCTCCTAGTTTTGATAAGCAAATGCATTCCAAAGCCACCACAAGCCTTGAAGATTTCCAGGTGATGCACATTTTACCTATAATTGAGCAAGAATCTGCTAAAGGCTAACCAGCGGTTTATTTCGTCTGACAGAATCCGTTCAACAGACGGAGTAAGCAGCACTCTGTGAAGGCTACGAGATCGTGAGATCCTGAAGAGCCCCGTGCCTTCACAGATGATGACAGCCATGATGAATCCTTTCAAAAGCAGCAACAAGTAAGTGTGGTTGAATCGACACCACCAAATCATGGGGGCGAAAAGAAAAGGGTGGTATTGCAATTATTTAAGAATGACGAGTATGCTTCGTATGACACTGAGAAGAAAAAAAAGGAAAAACAAGACTCCATCAAAGTGTACAAATGATTCCGAGGACACGAACAGTAAAAAGCGGAAAATTGGCTCTAGCAACATAAAAAAGAGGTCAGAAGTTCCTGAAACCCAGAGGGACCAGCTAGACGTGGTTCGACAGGATTTCGTGGCGTCACTGATCAACACTACAAATCGTGAAAAACAAATGGTCTTAGTTGATGACATTGTCGTGCTATCAAAGCATTTGCAATGCCTCACCCATAAAGATGAATCTGAAGATGGCGTATGGTTGGGTGACGAAGTAAGATAGTATTTCACAAATTTGTTTATGAAGTTTCATTTCTGTACAATACAATTTACTTGATTATTGTTGTAGGTGGTTGATGTTGCGATCCAGCTCATGCGTCATGATCAACCAATTGACACAAGGGACGGCCAACTGGTTTACATTGAGAGGGTGGCCGGCGTCGCTAAGCTCAAAAGAGATGGTAGGATAGAGGAGTGCTACGAGGACGCTTTGGCAGGCATTCCTGGAACAACACAAGGCACCACCTACCTGAAACATGATATGGTATTTTAAGCTGACGTAGAACAAATTTTTTATTACTATGCACGTTGATCTAATTATCTGTGCACTCCAGGTTTTCCTACCTACGAATAGTTTAAACACCCACTGGTTCCTTGTGGTCGTAAACCCCAGAAGGAAGGAGATTCAGGTTCTTGATTCACTTTTCCACTGTATGATACCCAGAGAAGTAAATAACGTGGTGAGAATTTCAACATATTTAATTATAAGAAAGGATTTAACATCGTATGTAAGTATTAGTCGTAGGCAACTTCTCATCCCGTTGGGCTTGCAGGTACGTGGGATGGAAGCACATTTGAGAGCAACGATGCGAGTCAATGGGATTGAAAGCAATGCATGGGAAGACATTAACGTGACGCAATGGCCAATACGGAATATTAATGTGCCAAAATCAGATGAGACATCAGTCAACAATATTAGCTTTTGTTTTTCTATTAGATTGTTAATATCTGAAATGCTGATCTAACAACATAAAAAATGTTGCAGTTCTTGTTGTGCACTGTACATGCTGAAGAACATCGAATTATTTACGGAAGTAAAACTGAGGTTGCAATATGATGAAGTACGTAGAGTAACACCTAAAATTCTATCATTTTCTGAAACATACGGAACGATACTAGCATATCCTCGCATGCAGGCCTACATCGACAAATTCAGAAGAGAGCTACCTGTTGTGCTTGTCGATTCACCCTACAACAAAATGAAATACAGGACTAGGTTCAAGCAGTACCATGCTAGGCAATCAGATGCAGCTGCGGTTGAAGATGACGAGGATGCAAGCAGTTAGTCCAGCATTGTGGTTCATTCTTACATGTGGAGTGTACACTTGGCCATAAAAAGATAGAGTAGGGTGTGGTTGGGTTTTAGTCCCGAAGAAGGTTTCCTAGTCATGTTCTTAGTCCATTGCACATGAGTCAAGTTGTAAAACTTCAATAATATTGGTTACTATATTTTGCTTGAAATAAATTTGGTCTCTATGGGATCTCGTAGAAATCTATATTTGCTTTTTACTACCATGTGACAGTAATGGTGCCTGGGGCAACCCTAGAAGAATAATGGATTATGATATGTCTATTTTCATACGAGAGAAAATTTTATTAAAGCATGAGCATAGCCTCACAACATAAGTCAAAAATACTGCATGATTCAACACGCAATCCCAGCTATGTCTCGTAGGCAGGCCGCAAAGCCAAAAAATAGAGCATAGGATAACAAGAGTAAAAGCACGTACCATAGGGGGCCTCTGCAGGTGCTGCAACGCTGAATTGAAGCGACCACCTTCAGGAGCACAGTGGTGTGGCTATGGTACATCCATCCTGCCTCAGGGAATCACATAGCATGTTCTGTCATAGCCCTGCAAAACAGAGGAAAAATTACTACTTGTACTAACCTTGTCAAGTGTGTGCATGTAACAAATGTTGGACATAACTAAACACGGAAGAATGAAATGCAACATATGGAAGAATTGAATGCTCATTCCTTTCTCTCTGCTTTTTGCGAAGACCGTTACTCTCCCTTTAACAATGCTAAAACATCATAGTAAGACTTAACAGCAATCTTGAAAAGGTGGATATCCCATGTGAATCTAATTTTTCATATAAAGCACATGTCAAGTCTGTTTATTACCAGTCCAGCAATTGCACAAGAAGAAGCGAGCATCATAAATATTGAGCAACATAAGCTATGAATTGTTTATAGTACATTCCAAAATTAATAGCTTATCATCTCTATTGATCTCCAAATCTTACCTATCAGCCAAATTGAAAGAATACATGTTGAATGCAACGATTGAACGTTCGTAGATCAAGCAGTCGGGGCTGGACGAATGGGGCTGGCCGTCGAGGCCGGCGGCAGGCTTCATCTAGTCCCGCAGAACATGATCCATACCCAACCACCTTGCCATCGAACGAGATGCATGGCCAGATCAAAGCTGCAGCCATGGCTGAGAAATGATATGTAGAGGACGCAAACAACCAATTGGGGTGTGGGAAAGAGGTTGCCTATAACGTTGTGGCTATAGGCACCCGCATGGAGGACTGGGAGGTGGGATGGCGCCGACTCTTCGCCGGCGGCCGCCGCGGGGAGGGCAGTGGGCCTCCTCTCGTGTTCGTTGAAAAGGCGGTGCGAGATCGCGAGGGAATTGGGGTGGAGGAAGGGAGGGGCCGCGACACGCGGCTAGATCCTGCCGGCGATGAGGGAGGGAGGGGCCGTGACGAGCGGCTAGATCCTGCCGGCGAGGATCAAAACCGTAGCGGCTGCGAGAAATAAACCCTAGCGAACGGGATAAATATCGAACCGAAAATAGCCCTGAAATTCATACCGAGAATACCCTCGAAATATTTGGGAGGAAAAATCAGATCAGTTCGAAATATTTTTTCTCCCGAAAATGCCCCTCAGGGTCTGATATAATACACGTGATATCAGTATATTGCATCGGATCTGGACCGTCGAATTCGCTCCGACGGACGGTCCATATCGTCCGGATGCACTGTAAAATGACTCTTCTTATTACGTCACGGTAACAACTACGAGAACTAAACTTATTTGGGATGAACATTAGCACCTTGGTTTGAAGTCAAAATCGTATATGTGGACTTGTAGTGCCTCGTACTACCTCGGTTAGACTTCGCACCATGTTTTTCAGAGAGATAAGAAGCAGTGCATGCAACATCCGCGTAGGTGCGGACAGGCATGCAGAAAGAATTCTCCGCTCAATACTTATGTCGTCAAATTCTTTGCCCAGTCGCACACGATGGAAGTACGTACGCGGTATTTGGGAGAAATGCAGCCGATCAGTGCCCTTTAAATAGTGCTGAGACCTAACGAGTAATTCAACCATCTCACAGTGCTAACCTTTGCAACACGATCTAGCTAAGCTAACGAGTAGCGACGCATAGAGCTATTTGCAAAGCTTGTTTGTGTGAACCGACCATAATTTAGAATATGATGATGATGAGATCGAAGTTCGTTGCCTCGGTGATCGTGATGATGGCGATCATTGCACTCCTCATTGGGTCGAGCTCGGCGCGGCCGTTGGGCGGCAATGCGCTGGCCGGAGAGACCGCTGCCGTGGTAGTCTCCAACGACTCCGGCCTCCAGCTTCTCCAACGACTGTATCTGCAGAACCTTCAGGGAGGACTACCAGGGCCGTCGTGCTCGACGAACAGCCCCAATATTAAATGCCCACCGCCCCATCTATGGGTTGAGGAGGTGCTTACACATGAGCTACCTTTACACAGTGCTCGTGCTTCGTATTATACGTTCTTTGATTTGGTTTCGTTTAGTTACTTGGGTATTGCATTCGTTAGTTCCACTTTTTGACGAATAATTTCCCCCAAGTGTAAGGGTGTGGATTTTCCATTTCAGTTTATGCAGACTATATCTAAATCTGAGCTTGTTACTGACTGTATTTCTACTTTTCTTAACCGTGATATATTCACGTGGTGAAATGTAAGGGATCCTATGTATCGGTATATAACCATGACTTTCAATGAAAAGAAGTTGATAAGTAGTCTGATGTCCTATTCTTTTTAGAAATTTAATTATTAAGAACCAATCATTGCTTAGATGATCAGAAGGGTGGATGTACCCACAGCTTCTATATGTCTCATTTAGGCTATGTTCGGTTAAACCTCTCTTGGAGAGGAATGGAGAGGTTTGGAGGGGATTGAGGTGGATTTTGACTTATAGGGGATTTAATCCTCCCTAATCCACTCCAATCCTCTTCAAAACTCCTGCAACCGAACAAGCCCTTAAGGGAATTATACCCTCTCGGTGGTAGCAAATGTTCATGTCGGTAGTGAGATGTTACTCGACTTCATCAGTCTTGAATATCCGCAGCTCTAGCCTTCCGTAAACACTGCTAACTTATAGTCACCCATTGCGGCAGGTTGATTTTCTACACAGGACCAATATGCATCTGCATGTAGCTTGCCTATCTAGTTCCCTGCCAAAAAAGAAAATCAATTCGGAGCTTTCAAAATTTTGAGGGTGAACTTCAGACATTGTAGGTTAAGCTTTCAATAATATAAGCAGGATTTCAAAAAATGTGAGTTGTACTTTTATATATTTTTATATGAACCTTTAGCAAATCTGGTTAAAACTTTCAATAATGTAATCAGGCTTTCAAATTGCTAACATAATTTCAAAAAAGAGAAATATCCAACATCCAAAAGTATAAACATTATATCAATTTGATTGAATCCAACTTTCAGCTTTTTTGGAAGTAAAAAAGACCAAAATTCGAAGTCAGGTTACTCCAAACCTTTGACAACAAGAGATGGAGAGGGCATGATCTGTCCGAGGTGTGGCAGGAACTTAACCTCGACCTAATCAGTGCTCGGATCTCCACTAGAATACCCTACGAGAAGCTGCGCGGCCTGGACGGCTTCTTGGACGTCTTGGTCCATGGGCGGAGTGACGTGCAGTCATTATGCATAGAGATGCATCGTTGGTACAGTTAGAAATCAATCTAAATATTCTCAAATCAGAATATGTATTCAGTTTGCTCATATTTGAGACATCCGCGAAATTATGTGAATAGTATGATGATAGGCTTAATATTAAATCAGTGTCCTCTAATCTAGCGCCTACACTGACATGCAACTTAAATCTAGCGCCTAACAAACAAGCATGAGGGAGTACATTATGAGTATGTCATTATCCTAACGCATGCAACTTTATTCTGGCCCGGTCCAAGTCAAACATGAAGCCAACGGAATCTTATGATGGATCTTTCGTCGACTCGACCCGCTAATATAGGGCATACAACTAATCTACATCTATACTATTATTAAAAGAGCGAACTTGAGTTTTTCTAAACCCACATCATAAAGTGTACACAGGATAAGCACAACCCTTAGATCAAATTAAGTTAAACACATCCCACCGTCTACATCACGTTAATAGTCTGCCAATCAGATCAACGACTCAGATGAAATGTTCTGCCAAGCGCCGTGGTCTGCCAATCCTATTAGCGCCGCGGCCCCTCGCGCAACACGCGGATCACCCACCGGCCCGCAACAACAGGGGGATCGATTCCACCCGTCTCCCCCTCCCTCCTCTCTCCTCGCTGCCGCTATAGGACGCCGCCGGGGTCGCTCTCATCCCTCGAGCAGTGTCGACAACGCGGGACGCAGCGGGCTCAATTTGCATCGGCGGCGCCGGTGTCCCTCTCCTCGGTCGAGCGCCGGCGACGGCGGCGCGAGACGTAGCGGGCTGAACCTGCGTCGGCGGCGACGGCGACGGGTCTCCTCCATTCCCCTCCTCATGTTGCCCCTCCCCTTTTCCTTGCTTTGCTGCACCGGCAGACAGGAAGACGCCCTCGGCTTCATGGCCTCCTCTCTAGGGCCAAGTGGTGGTTAGAGGACTCTCCAGGAGGGCAGCGAAAAAAGAAGCCGAGAGAAAAGGGGAGGCAGAAGAAATCCGCCCGCACGCTCTCGCCGTCTCGCTCTACCTGATGGTGTGGTATGGTCGGTCGGACAAGGGAACCCGGTTGCTGCCTGATGTCAAACGCCTTCTCCCTGAGAACTGAGATCATGCTCCCAGGTGCGTGCGTAATGACCTTACCTGTTACTGTGCTTGATTTTTCTGGTTCAGAACATGTGTGCTCAATCTAAATGCTCAAATGTGAGGTTGCAAGTAGATGCTTGTTCTTTAATTTTTTTCATATAAACTCTGGAAATGGATAAGTGCATAGTATTTCTGAGCTTTCTAAACTCTAGGAACCACTGAAAATTTTGGCATTGCAAGAGAAATATACTGCTGGGCAAGAGTTCATACATTACTTACTATTTGTCTCTGTATGACAGTACTCGCATTAGTTGATGCAGAATATGTCTATGGTTTACTAATGAGTTATAATGAGATTTCACTCTCCTGTAGGCTAAATCAACACCACTTGCTGGGATGGAACATGGAAAGCTATTGGCCGCTTGCAGTCTCACAATCTGTCAGACGCACAAGTGGAGTTTTATTTGGCAATGCTTTTCTATTGAGCATATTAAGAGATAGTCATTTGTCTGTCTTTTTTATTAAGAAATGGCGAATCATTTAGTAAGAGTTTGTAACTGGTTCAATTACATGTCTGTCAAGATACGGTGCGTTTGACAACACATCTTCTATCAAGTTGCTGGGAATGTTGCTTGTACTCCGTGACAGTGCCATAACATTGGGTTCATGCATTTGATGTCCTCTTGGATCCAGATTAGAATAAAACTAAATGTGTTCCTTTAAATTGCTTAGTTGCCTGATTTCATTTTTGCAAATAAAAAATGTGTTCCTTTAATTTGGTGTATGTACTTGTTTTTCTGTAACGTATCATCATTTTCTTCTTTTTTTGCGCTGAAATAAAATGCATTCTTTCATACCAAAAATTGCAAGAGCACACGAGATGTACACATATCCTTCCTTTTTGAATCTGCAGCCGCTTGCTTTGATTGTTATTTTTGGAAAGGGTTTAGGCGAGTACGTCGAGTACGTCACAAAGGTAACATGATCTGCTTCACACTTGTTATTTTCTTCTTCTTGGTAATTTGTAGTTCCTTTGACCTTCTATTTTTTATACCACTATTCTGCATTGCAACCTTTTCTTTAACAGGGAGACGTGCCAAATTTTCAGTCAATTATAGCGTGAATTGCATAACCTGCAACATTTGCCACGAGGACTATCTCTATGAGCTAAACAATTACAGTACAAGACACACTCGAATTCAGAGTTTAGAGCCTCGTGAGCAATGTTGTAAGAGCTTGTTGATGATCTGCTTGTTTCTCACAAAATTGGGACGTGTTGGATGGTCCATGTGAGGCTATCTAAAAAAAATTCCTCTTAATTCTGTTCTGTTTGTATGATGGAATTTGATTAGATAAGAACCCACATCTGGCGGCACCGTCCGTCTCATGGCGCCCCCATCTCGCTGCTTCCCTGTCTCATGGCGTCCAATAACCAAAGTGTTTTTTTTCAATTGGTATTATTTCTTTGCTGGTAATATTTATTATTGTAAATGGTGTGATCTGATGATGTATCTTGCATACAATTCAGTTAATTAAATGATGCAGCAGTCACTCTTGTACAATATGATCTGTAGTATACCTAGCTCTATGTGAGGGCAATGTGAACCAATGTAAAGCACTAGGTTCTTCCTAAATAGCACTTGGAACTTTGTTGTGTATTTTGGACCTATGAAGAATTTAGCTCTGTAGGTGCCATTGGTTTCTGGTATAGATGACATCCTTGATGCCACAGGTGGCTTTTCTTCGAAGATTGTATTCTTATTTAGTACTGTGTTGCAGTAAAGCCTTCTCTTTTGTGTAAAACTGTAACGAACCATGTGCTCTTATTATTTGGACGGTAATCTCATGCTGCCAAAGTGGGCAAACTGCCTTGTGTCAGGTTCCAAGGAATATGCAGAATCACTGGTTTTTCAGTGCACATTATAGAGTAAGACAACGTTGATGATTCAACAAGAAATTAATGGTGTTTCATTCCATAGGCTTCGGAGTTCAGACCATCACCCACGAGAACACATGCAAAGTGTTAACATTTTCATTGCAGATCTTGATTAATTCTCCACATGACACAGATGCAGCCTGCACACACAAAAAGGAAGGCAAAATTCAGATACAAAGAGTACTTTTCTTCTCTTACACTTGTATGCTTTGCAATCTTCAAGACCATTGCTCTCTGCTGGTCCATGTGAGGCTATCTGCTTTGTTTCTTCCTTTTGGGCGACCCCCTTGGCTTTGCTCAGTAATACATGTTGGTTGCAGTTCGATTTTGTGTGAATAAACTTCATGAAAGCCTTAAGAAACTTGGAGGGAAAGTGGATTGCACATTGTGCCCCCCCCCCCACCCCTCGGCCGTTGGCTTCTGTCTTCCACGCTGGCACAATGAAGGGTACAGACCTAGGCCGGTTGGCCTGTGATTGCAGGTTGTTGGCAGCTCGAGAACAAGGTTTAGGGTTTGATTTTAGGGATTAGAAGTTTAAGTTGGTATAATACTCCCTCCTTTCCGGTTTATAAGGCTCAATTAAAAAATCTCACCAATCAAGGTAGATGGTGAGTGGTGGAATATTTTTTGTAGTTTGCAAAAGCACCCAATTAATGCTCTTGTTTTCCTCAAAAAAGTATGTTTACCAATGCATTAATTGCAATGCATGCATGCACAAATTACATGCATTGGTCAATTTTCTTTTAATACTTGCATGCAATGATTTAATGCACCTTGAAATCTGAACATGTGATGGGAAATGACCAAATTGAGCCTTATAAAATGGAAAAACTAAAATTTTGAGATAAGCCCTATAAACCGGAAAGGAGGGAGTAGTATGCATACAAGTTCAGGGTTCAGAATAAACTTAATGCAAACATCTTTTTACTAAAGTCACACGTGCGTGCACAATTACTAGTATAGACTAGTACGCATGGGAGGCGGACGAGGAGCACATGGAGACGCTCCCCCCTTAATCTTAGCCAGTTGGCTCGTGTTCGGGGATCAGTGCAAGTTTAACTGGAATGATTTTCAATGTCTCAATACAGCAGCCGTGAGTATATATGCACAGTTTCAATCTGTCCAAGTGTTCATACACATTTAATTCCAGGCAAGGTGCACATGTCCGTGCAGAGAATCGAGCGCCTGATTCATTTATGAACTTCCTGGAAGTCATTTATTATTAGCAAGACTCTCATAATGCATCTACAGCAATAATAATTTTATTATGTGCACAGCCGTCGCATACCTTAATCACAACCAAGCATATATCTTTTCAAGTCACTTGTTGATTCATCTGTGCTGTTAGTTATTTTAAGTTTGATTCAGTAACAATGACGAGAAGTTGTAATTCTCTTTCAGGCACCAGTTCAGTACACGTTGGAAGAAGGATTTGAAGAGACCAACCCCCATGTGTCAACTATGTTCAACGAAATGTGGAGCGCGGTTTTAAATGAAGATTCTTGGTATCACGTGTCCGGACGTAAGTCACTAGGAGAGGAAGAAGGTGACGAGGTTAACAGCTTCCCGTGCAACGGAAGCGTGAAATGATGTCATGGAATCTCATAATTAGCCTGTTGCAATTCAAGATTAGAGAAGTGCTAGTATGTATCTTTGTAATGAATGAATAAAAAGAATTCTGCTCAGCGTATTATTGTGTATTTCTTATGTCACTCATAGTAGTTAATCAAATGGTATGTTAATTTGAGAAATGCTTTGCCTGGACAACTAAGCTTTCTTCAGCGAATCAACGTAGGTCGATGAAAAATCGTGGAGTACACGGCTGTTTCTCCAAAATGGGACATGGAGTTGAGTTGCATGTTAGACCAACGTACATGCATGGTAAAGTTCCGCGTTGAGGGTCCCACATGCATGCATGCAATTTCTGAACACAAGTTACTCCTAGTTCATTAATGCTTTACGTGTCTAAGATAGATAGGCCAACAAAGTCGCTCCCGTGCCACAAAGCGTGCTTCTGAGTACACACACTTCTGAGTACTCAACATGCGAGAAGTGTGAGTACTCAGAAGCTCTGATTATTGGGCGTTAGCATGTTGAGTACTCAGGAGTAGGATGCATGCACGCCATGTGAGAAGTCAGAACAGGAATTGCTATTATGCTATAGGAAGTCAACTAGTCAATAGCACACGGACGCGGTGCTTTCCACTCTGAGCAAATTTGACCATATATATAGTCCAGGCAGTTGCTCGCTTCTGCTGGTGCTGGATACGGCTTTGAAGTTTGAAATGACATCGAGTATCCATGCATGAACCCGGGTCTTGTCAAGACGACAACTTCGTTCATGTGTAAGAGCATTACTAGTAGAACCCTCAAATCCTCAGACCCTTACTAGTGTTTAAGAGTCAAAAAATGATCATTTTATGCACTTTTACGGGTTGAAAAACAGGGGCAAAGATTAAAACCCTCAAACTCAACCCTTATAATGGAATATTCCCCATGAACGATGTTGTCGTTGCGCGCGGGAGGTCGACAGGGTGGCCGCTGGCGACGGGGGCGACTAGCAGCGGCGGTCGCGGGCGTGGGCGCGGGAGTTGGGAGGATTTTTCCATCTCGCGTGAGGATAACCGCCAAATAAGGGTTGGGGTAGGTTTTGCTCCCCAACCCTTACTTTTGAGGATTGGGAGAGGATTTGAGGGTTGGACCTTTAAAAAAATTTGAGGGTTTGAGAGTTAAAGGGTTCTAGTCTACGACTTTTTTTCGACGAAAACTATAAAAAGAAACAGTTATTTTAGGGGTTTGAAGGTTTGAGGGCCCTATCAGTAATGCTCTAACTAGTGTACACTTCGGCTTCGCTGCTGGGAGATGGGAGAACTTGCAAAGGGAGCGGATGTTGGGACCGATTCAAATGTGTACGACGCCTGGTGACCAGGGCGGGTCAGCATAATACATGGATATTATCATTTTTAGGGGAAACAGCAGAACTCTTGTGTGTGTATTTCATTGATTTTCAAATAAATGATACATTTCTTTATTTATTTATTTTTAAAGGAGGAGGATCCCGGCCTCTGCGTCTGGACGATGCATTCAGCCATTTTGTTAATTATTCACACAAGACCTTACAAAGTCATACAACAGTAAGATTAAAGCCACCGTTTAGGCAACATCTCTCACTACTTCTATCCAGTTGATGAAGGGTTGCCAATAGTCGGGGCCTAATACCACAGACCTCGCAGCCAAACCTAACATCTAAGACCTGAGGTCCCAACCAGGACGCCTGCCGGGTATGGGGCACCCACCAGTCCGGCGCACTCCTCAACTAGGATGCCTGCCGGGTATGAGGCCGCCGCAGCCACCTGCCACCAGTCCATCTCCAGTGTTGTACTACTGCATCTACCTTGCCCGGTCCAAAACGATGCCTCCAGCAAGGAGCGCGACGCCTCACGTCGCCATCGTCCAATCCGTACAAACAGATCTAGGGTTTCCTCCAGAGCAGGCCGAAAGGAGTGACGCGACTTGCTATGACGATGCCTTTGACAAGGTAACGACGCCAAAAGACGCCGCCGTCGTCCACCATGAAAGTCTTGCCGCTCCAAACTCGCCACCGGACAGATCTGAAGCCAGATCCACCGCCGCCTCTTGGCCGGCCACCACCAACAGGCCAGCACGCAGCAGAGCGGCCGTCGCCGCAACACCGGGAAAAGCCCCAACCTGGATGCCCGACCCAGATCAGGAGCCCCAGATCCAAGCCGCCAAGTTGGTCGTAAGCCACACCGTCGCCACGCACGGTGCGCCCGCATCGCCAGGCCAACCGGATCGCCGTGCTTTGTCCGTCCCGTGGCGGTGGCCACCGCCGTCCGCAACTCCACTACCGCGCGCGGAGCTCTCGCACGCCCACGCCACCAAAAGGGAATCGTTGGCCCACCGCCACCTTCCTCAGGGCAGCCCGGCCTTTGCCACGGAGACCCCTCCGGCGGCGGCGAGACTAGGAGGGAAGGGGGAGGAGTCACGGCAGCTAGGGTTTTTTCTCCCCCGAGCCGCCAGGAAGACGACGCGGGGGACCCCAGTGATGCTTGGTCCAATAAAAAATGTTCACAAAATAAGGAAAAAGAAAGGACTATACAAGACTGGATACTTATCATTTTTGGTAAAAAAAATATATATCATATATATACTGTATGTAAACAATGTTCCCAAGTTTCTTCTTACTTCGCATATTAATTTTTCTTTAGTTTGCATATTAATTGTGTATCTCTCTGATTAGGTTCAAATAACCTCCCAAAACAATTGGACCATTCCCTTCGGCAACACCCTAATTCCTTAAAGAGAGTGGCTTTTCTACACCCCAGCTTAGTGCACCCGGGCAAAAAAACAAAACATTTCAAAAAAACCTGAAACTTTGTGGGAATGATTATGAATAAAAGTTATAGGTGTTTGCAAAGTTTAGTGGTTAGCTCTGTACAAAAAAAATTACTCAAAATGTATGTGCACTGTTTGAGTAGAATTTGTAATTTTGTTTTTTTCGTAAAAGCTTCTAGGATGTCATTTGACCACTAAACTTTGCAAGCATTCATAACATTTGTTTAAAATCATTCCCACGAAGTTTTAGATTTTTTTTGAAATGTTTTGATATGCTTTCTTGTGTGGGTGCACCGAGTTGGGGTTCAGCCACTACTTTCCTTTCACATGATAAGGATCTCGAGTAAGCCTTTCCGGCAAAAAAAAATTGGCTTAAGTCCAACTTTATAAAGTTTGACCAAACAAATAATTATCAATATCTACAATATTAAATAAATATGATATGAAAATAGAATCCATGATAGATATAATGATATTGATTTGGTATTATGAATGTTTATATTTTTCTAAAAGTATATACAAACTTCTAAATATTAGACTTAAGACAAAACTAATATGCAAAATAAAAAGAAATGCATGATTCAACTTAAATGCACAAAACATCCGCTCCTCACAAAACCTCTGCTCACGTCTCCCACAGTTCGACCCAACACAACTCCTATCTAGTGCATGGCTCCATATATCACACGGATTAGCTGAACGGTAAATCCTATTCGTTACTATGTGTGACAAAATGTTGGGGAATCGTACAGAGCCCACGCGCCATTGGCCAGGCATCTTTACAGGTTTGACGGCTAATTTTTAGTGTGTTTTTTCTTTGGTTGTTCATTTTTTTTTTACTTTTATTTTATTTTATTTTATTGTTATTTTTTCTTTCTTTTTCATTAATAATGTTGAGGTGTCTTTCACAAGGTACCTAACAACATTGTGGGAACCTTGTTATATTACAGTGGACGACCTCAAGTTAACTGATGAATATGGGGAAAGGATTTACCCAGGTTTCAACCCTCACACGACGAGTAACGTCCCTCATCCTTCTTGCCTGGAATTATTTCACCAAAGATTACCATGGCCGATAGTAGCTAGATGGTGTTCGACGGGTTGGGGTGGACGATCTCGATGGGATCTACTAGGCTAAGCTAATTCGATGGGTCTTTTGCTTCAAGTGGTCTTGGTGTCGATAGTAGATGCCCCTTGTGTTGGGGAACACAGTATTTCAAAAAAAAAATTACGATCACGCAAGATCTATCTAGAAGATGCATAGCGACGAGCGGGAAAAGTGTGTCCACGTACCCTCGTAGACCGAAAACAGAAGCGTTTAGTAACGCGGTCGATGTAGTCGAACGTCTTCGTGATCCAACCGATCCAAGTACCGAACGTACGGCACCTCCGTGTTCAGCACACGTTCAGCATGATGACGTGCCTCGAGCTCTTGATCCAGTTGAGGACGAGGGAGAGTTTCGTCAGCACAACAGCGTGGTGACGGTGATGATGAAGTTATCGGCGCAGGGCTTCGCCTAAGCACTACGACGTTATGACCGAGGTGTGTAACTGTGGAGGCGGGCACTGCACACGGCTAAGAGATTGTCTGTTGTGCCTTTGGGTGCTCCCCTCCCCACGTATATAAAGGAGGGAGGGAGGGAGGCCGGGCCCCTATGGGCGCGCCAAGAGTATGGAGTCCTACTAGAAGTCCTAGTAGGAATCATTTTCCCTTTTCGGAGTAGGAGAGAAGGAAAGAGGGAAAGAGATAGGGAGTAGGAAAAAGGCAAGGGGGGCGCTGCCCCCTTCCCCTAGTCCAATTCGGACCCATTTGGGGGGGGGGGGGGGGCGCCACCTCCCCTTGGTCTGCCTCCTCTTTTCCCGTATGGCCCAATAAGGCCCATTACTTCGCCCGGTGAATTCCCGTAACTCCCCGGTACTCCGAAAAATACCCGAATCACTCGGAACCTTTCCGATGTCCGAATATAGCCTTCAAATATATGAATTTTTACCTATCAACCATTTCGAGACTCCTTGTCATGACCGTGATCTCATCCGGAACTACGAACAAACTTCGGTCATCAAATCACATAGCTCAAAATACAAATCGATGTCGAACGTTAAGCGTGCGGACCCTACGGGTTCGAGAACTATGTAGACATGACCGAGACACATCTCCGGTCAATAACCAATAGCGGAACCTGGATGGTCATATTGGCTCCTACTTATTCTACGAAGATCTTTATTGGTCAAACCGCATAACAACATACGTTGTTCCCTTTGTCATCGATATGTTACTTGCCCGAGATTCGATCGTCGGTACCATCATACCTAGTTCAATCTCGTTGTCGGCAACTCTCTTTACTCGTTCCGTAATGCATCATCCCACAACTAACTCATTAGTCACATTGCTTGCAAGGCTTATATTGATGTGCATTACCGAGGGGGCCCAGAGATACCTCTACGATACTTGGAGTGACAAATCCTAATCTCGATCTATGCCAACCCAACAAACACCTTTGGAGACACCTGTAGAGCATCTCTATAATCACGCAGTTACATTGTGACGTCTGATAGCACACAAGGTGTTCCTCTGGTATTCGGAAGTTACATAATCTCATAGTCAGAGGAACATGTATAAGTCATGAAGAAAGCAATAGCAATAAAACTTAACGATCATTATGCTAAGCTAACGGATGGGTCTTGTCCATCACATCATTCTCTAATGATGTGATCCCGTTCATCAAATGACAACACATGTCTATGGTTAGGAAACTTAACCATCTTTGATTAACGAGCTAGTCTAGTAGAGGCATACTAGGGACACTTTGTTTTGTCTATGTATTCACCCATGTATCAAGTTTCCGGTTAATATAATTCTAGCATGAATAATAAACATTTATCATGATATAAGGAAATAAAATAATAACTTTATTATTGCCTCTAGGGCATATTTCCTTCAGTCTCCCACTTGCAGTAGAGTCAATAATCTAATTCACATCGCCATGTGATTTAACACCAACAGTTCACATCACCATGTGATTAACACCCATAGTTCACATCGCCATGTGACCAACACTCAAAGGGTTTACTAGAGTCAATAATCTAGTTCACATCGCTATGTGATTAACACCTAAGAGTACTAAGGTGTGATCATGTTTTGCTTGTAGATAAACTTTTAGTTGACGGGTCTGCAACATTCAGATCTGTATGTATTTTGCAAATTTCTATGTCTACAATGCTCTGCACGGAGCTACTCTAGCTAATTGCTCCCACTTTCAATATGTATCTAGATCGTGACTTAGAGTCATCCAGGTCGGTGTCAAAGCTTGCATCGACGTAACTCTTTACAACGAATTTTTTATCACCTCCATAACCGAGAAACATATCCTTATTTCGCTAAGGATAATTTTGACCGTTGTCCAGTGATCTACTCCTAGACCACTATTGTACTCCCTTGCCTAAATCATGCTAAGGTATACAATAGGTCTGGTACACAGCATAGCATACTTTATAGAACCTATGACTGAGGCATAGGGAATGACTTTTCATTCTCTTTCTATTTTCTTCCATGGTCGGGTTTTGAGTCTTTACTCAACTTCACACCTTGCAACACAGGCAAGAACTCCTTCTTTGATTGTTCCATTTTGAACTACTTCAAAAACTTGTCAAGGTATGTACTCATTGAAAAAACTTATCATGCGTCTTGATCTATCTCTATAGATCTTGATGCTCAATATGTAAGCAGCTTCACCGAGGTCTTTCTTTGAAAAACTCCTTTCAAACACTCCTTTATGCTTTCCAGAAAATTCTACATCATTTCCGATCAACAATATGTCATCCACATATAATATAAGAAATGCTACAGAGCTCCCACTCACTTTATTGTAAATACATACTTCTCCAAAAGTCTGTATAAAACCATATGCTTTGATCACCTTATCAAAGCATATATTCCAACTCCGAGATGCTTGCACCAGTCCATAGATGGATCGCTGGAGCTTGCACACTTTGTTAGCACCTTTAGGATTGACAAAACCTTCTTGTTGTATCATATACAACTCTTCTTTAAGAAATCCATTAAGGAAGGTAGCTTTGGCATCCATTTTCCAGATTTCATAAAATGTGGCAATTGCTAACATGATTCAGACAGACTTAAGCATCGCTACGAGTGAGAAAATCTTATCGTAGTCAACACCTTGAACTTGTCAAAAACCTTTTTGTGACAATTTGAGCTTTGTAGATAGTACCACTATTATCAGCGTCCGTCTTCCTCTTGAAGATCCATTTATTCTTAATGGCTTGTCGATCCTCGGGCAAGTCAATCAAAGTCCATAATTTGTTCTCATACATGGATCCCATCTCAGATTTCATGGCCTCAAGAAATTTCGTGGAATCTGGGCTCATCATCGCTTCCTCATAGTTCATAGGTTCGTCATGGTCTAGTAACATGACTTCCAGAACAGGATTACCACACCACTCTGATGAGACCGTACTCTGGTTGACCTACGAGGTTCGGTAGTAACTTGATCTAAAGTTTCATGATCATCATCATTAGCTTCCTCACTAATTGGTGTAAGAATCACTGGAATTGATTTATGTGATGAACTACTTTCCAATTCGGGAGAAGATACAATTGCCTCATCAAGTTCTACTTTCCTCCCACTCACTTATTTTGAGAGAAACTCCTTCTCTAGAAAGGATCCATTCTTAGCAACGAATATCTTGCCTTCGAATCTTTGATAGAAGGTGTACCCAACAGTCTCCTTTGGGGGTATCCTATGAAGACGCATTTCTCCGATTTGGGTTTGAGCTTATCAGGTTGAAGATTTTTCACATAAGCATCACAGTCCCAAACTTTAAGAAACGACAGCTTAGGTTTGTTGCCAAACCACAGTTCATACGGTGTCGTCACAACGGATTAGATGGTGCCCTATTTAACGTGAATGCAGCTATCTCTACTGCATAACGCCAAAACGATAGTGTTAATCGGCAAGAGACATCATAGATCGCACCATGTCCAATAAAGTATGGTTACGACGTTCGGACACACCATTACGCTGTGGTGTTCCAAGTGGCGTGAGTTGTGAAACTATTACACATTGTTTTAAATGAAGGACAACTCGTAACTCAAATATTCGCCTCCGCGATCAGATCGTAGAAACTTTATTTCTTGTTACGATGATTCTCTACTTCACTCTGAAATTTTTTGAACCTTTTCAAATGTTTCAGACTTGCGTTTCATTAAGTAGATATACCCATATCTGCTCAAATCATCTGTGAAGGTTTAGAAAATAACGATACCCGCCGCGAGCCTCAACACTCATCGGACTGCATACATCAGTATGTATTATTTCCAATAAGTCAGTGGCTCGATCCATTGTTCCGGAGAACGGAGTCTTAGTCATCTTGCCAATGAGGCATGGTTTGCAAGCATCAAATGATTCATAATCAACTGATTCCAAAAGCTCATCAGCATGGAGTTTCTTCATGCGTTTTACACCAATATGATCTAAACAGCAGTGCCACAAATAAGTTTTACTATCATTATTAACTTTGCATCTTTTGTCTTCAATATAATTAATATGTGTATCACTACAATCGAGATTCAATAAAGCATTCACCTTGGGTGTATGACCATAGAAGGTTTTATTCATGTAAACATAATAACAATTATTCTTTGACTTAAATGAATAACCGTATTGCAATAAACATGATCCAATCATATTCATGCTCAACGCAAACACCAAATAACATTTATTTTAGGTTCAACACTATTCCCGAAGGTAAAGGGAGTGTGCGATGGTGATCTTATCAACCTTGGAATCATTTCCAACTCACATCATCACCTCGCCCTTAACTAATCTCTGTTTATTTTGCAACTCCCGTTTCGAGTTACTACTCTTAGCAATTGAACCAGTATCAAATACCGAGGGGTTGCTATAAACACTAGTAAAGTATACATCAATAACAGGTATATCAAATATACCTTTGTTCACTTTGCCATCCTTCTTATCCGCCAAGTATCTAGGGCAGTTCCACTTCCAGTGACCATTTCCTTTGCAGTAAAAGCACTCAGTTTCAGGCTTGGGTCCAGCTTTGGGCTTCTTCATGGGAGTGGCAACTTGGTTGCCATTCTTCTTGAAGTTCCCTTTCTTTCCCTTGCCCTTTTACTTGAAACTAGTGGTCTTGTCAACCATCAACACTTGATGCTTTTCTTGATTTCTACCTTTGCTGATTTCAGCATCGCGAAGAGCTCGGGAATCGTTTCCGTCATCTCTTACATATTATAGTTCATCACGAAGTTCTAGTCTTGGTGATAGTGACTAGAGAACTCTGTTAATCACTATCTTATCTGGAAGAATAACTCCCACTTGATTCAAGCGATTGTAGTACTCAGACATTCTGAGCAAATGCTCACTGGTTGAGCTATTCTCCTCCATATTGTAGGCAAAATACTTGTGAGAGGTGTCATACCTGTCGACTCGGGCATGAGTCTGAAATACAAATTTCAGATCTTGGAACATCTTATATGCTCCGTGGCGTTCAAAACATTTTTAAGTCCCGGTTCTAAGCCGCAAAGCATGGTGCACTAAACTATCAAGTAGTCACCATACCGAGCTTGGACAAGCGTTCATAACGTCTGCATCTGCTCCTGCAATAGGTCCGTCACCTAGCGGTGCATCAAGGACATAATTCTTCTGTGCAGCAATGAGGATAATCCTCAGATCACGGACCTAGTCTGCATCATTGCTACTATCATCTTTCAACTTATTTTTCTCTAGGAACATATCAAAAATAAATGGGGAAGCTATACGCGAGCTTATTGATCTAAAACATAGGTATGCAAATACTATCAGGACTAAGTTCATGATAAATTAAAGTTCAATTAATCATATTACTTAAGAACTCCCACTTAGATAGACATCCCTCTAGTCATCTAAATGATCACGTGATCCATATCAACTAAACCATGTCCGATCATCATGTGAGATGGAGTAGTTTTCAATGGTGAACATCACTATGTTGATCATATCTACTATATGATTCACGTTCGATCTTTCGATCTCAGTGTTCCGAGGCCATATCTGCATATGCTAGGCTCGTCAAGTTTAACCCGAGTATTCTGCGCGTGCAAAACTGGCTTGCACCCGTCTTATGTGAACGTAGAGCTTATCACACCCGATCATCACGTGGTGTCTCAGCACGACGAACTGTAGCAACGGTGCATACTCAGGGAGAACACTTATACCTTGAAATTTAGTGAGGGATCATCTTATAATGCTACCACCGTACTAAGCAAAATAACATGCATAAAAGATAAACATCACATGCAATCAAAATATGTGACATGATATGTCCATCATCATCTTGTGCCTTTGATCTCCATCTCCAAAGCACCATCATGATCTCCATCGTCACCGGCTTGACACCTTGATCTCCATCGTAACATCGTTGTCGTCTCGCCAACTATTGCTTCCATGACTATCGCTACCGCTTAGTGATAAAGTAAAGCAATTACATGGCGATTGCATTTCATACAATAAAGCGACAACCATAAGGCTCCTGCCAGTTGCCGATAACTGTTACAAAACATGATCATATCATACAACAATTTATATCTCATCACGTCTTGACCATATCACATCACAACATGCCCTGCAAAAACGAGTTAGACGTCCTCTACTTTGTTGTTGCAAGTTTTACGTGGCTGCTACGGGCTTCTAGCAAGAACCGTTCTTACCTACGCATCAAAACCACAACGATTTTTCGTCAAGTGTGTTGTTTTAACCTTCAACAAGGACCGGGCGTAGTCAAACTCGATTCAACTAAAGTTGGAGAAACAGACACCCGCTAGCCACCTGTGTGCGAAGCACGTCGGTAGAACCAGTCTCATGAACGTGGTCATGTAATGTCGGTCCGGGCCGCTTCATCCAACAATACCGCAGAATCAAAGTAAGACGTTGCTGGTAAGCAGTATGACTATTATCGCCCACAACTCTTTGTGTTCTACTCGTGCATATAACATCTACGCATAGACCTGGCTCGGATGCCACAGTTGGGGAACGCAGTATTTAAAAAAAATCCTACGATAACGCAAGATCTATCTAGGAGATGCATAGCAACGAGTGGGAAGAGTGTGTCCACGTACCCTTGTAGACCGAAAGAGGAAGCGCTTAGTAACGTGGTTGATGTAGTCAAACGTCTTCGCGATCCAACCGATCCAAGTACCGAACGTACGGCACCTCTGTGTTCAGCACACGTTCAGCACGATGACGTCCCTCGAGCTCTTGATCCAGTTGAGGACAAGGGAGAGTTTCATCAGCACGACAGCATGGTGACGGTGATGATGTAGTTACCGGCACAGGGCTTCGCCTAAGCACTATGACGATAAGATCAACGTGTGCAACTGTGGAGGGGGGCACCCGCACATTGCTAACAGATTGTCTGT
The DNA here is from genome assembly GCA_021605205.1 of Aegilops longissima. NCBI lineage: Eukaryota > Viridiplantae > Streptophyta > Magnoliopsida > Poales > Poaceae > Aegilops > Aegilops longissima. The sequence goes on along the minus strand of CM038682.1, from coordinate 209,571,251 downwards.
TGTGACTTTGGGTGCTCCCCTCCCCATGTATATAAAGGAGGTAGGGAGAGAGGCCGGCCCCCTAGGGGCGCGCCAAGAGTATGGAGTCCTACTAGGACTTCCAAGTCCTAGTAGGAATCCTTTTCCATTTTCGGAGTAGGAGAGAAGGAAAGAGGGAAAGAAAGAGGGAGTAGGAAATAGGCAAGGGGGCGCCGCCCCCTTCCCCTAGTCCGATTCGGACCCATGGGGGGGCGTGCACCACCTCCCCTTGGTCTGCCTCCTCTTTTCCCGTATGGCTCAATAAGGCCCATTACTTCTCCCGGTGAATTCCCGTAACTCTCCGGTACTCCGAAAAATACCCGAATCACTCGGAACCTTTCTGATGTCCGAATATAACCTTACAATATATGAATCTTTACCTCTCGACCATTTCGAGACTCCTCGTCATGTCTGTGATCTCATCTGGGACTCCGAACAAACTTTGGTCATCAAATCACATAACTCAAAATACAAATCGGCATTGAACGTTGTGACGCCCGGATAATTAGGCTACAGTAATCCCGCGTTAATGATGACACGTCACCTCAGATTACTGCTGATAAACTCGCGTTAGTTCGAAGCGGATTCAAATTCAAAATTTGAATTAAGGTTAAAACAATTAAAGTTTTCAAAAGTCAGAACTAAAATGTTCGATGTGTTGAAAATATTCCCTATCTATTTGTCATATAGAAACCATGTTTTTATATAAGGCCTATATATTTAAAATGAGCAAAAACAGAAAAGGAGTAAAAATAAAAAGAGAAAGAAAAACAAAACAAAAAAAACAAATGGGGGAGACCCCCTGGCCAACTGGGTCAAACGGCCCAGCCACCCAGCCGGGCCACCAGGCCGGCCCATCAGCCGCGCCCATAACCCCCCCACTGCTCCTGAAACCCTAGAGCCCCACCCCACTTCCCCCACGATCCCACCTCTCCCTCCCGCGCCGTCACAGGAGAGGGCGCACGACCCCATCGCTCTCCCCACTCCCCCCTCTCGCTCCCTCTTCTCCTCCCCCGATCCAATCTGGATCGGGCACGACAACGCCGCCCCTCGCCGCACCTTCCCTCCTCACCGGCCGTTCTCGACCTCCTCCTCACCGACCACCTCTCCCCCGCCCCAACTCTGATCGATCCCGTCTGGATCGAGGGGAGGCAGCACCGACGTCACCGCCACCCGATGCCGGCGCCCCGACGCCCGCCGTCGCCAACCGTGTCTTCTCTTGCCGGCCTACTTCACGCCGCCGTCTCCCTCCGGCTACCCCAAGCTGCTCCTCATCATCGATGTGAGCGCCGCCCTATTTCCCCTCTCTTTCCTGCCTCGCACGCGTCGCCAGCTAGCCGTGACCGAAGCCGAGAGCGGGTCGTGGCCATGCCGCCGCGGCCAAGCTTGTTGTCGTCGTTGCGTTGACCACTGGACGAAACACTGCTGCCGTAGTGTTCATGGATGCCCATGATGTAGCCTGACCGTTTTTCTCGCACGATCTCCTCTTGTTTCACCGGATCTGTAGAGGTCTTGTTTCGGCTGCCGCTAGACCTCGTCGCCGATGTCCATCCCGACACCTCCAGCACCAAACACTAGCACAACTCGATGCGCGCCAACGCGCTCGTCCTACTGATGCTCGTGGGTGACCAAATGGTCACCGGAATGCAACTCCGGCGAGCCGCTGCCGTGGTTCCCCTTCCCGCACGCCCACACGCCTCGACGCCGTGGCACGAACCACCGCCCTCCGTCTCCTCCGTCTTGGTGCTGCGTGGCGCCCCACCCGATAACGCCAGTGCGCCCGTTTCGCCCGTTAGGTCCCCCGTGCCTATGATCAGTGGGCCCCCCCTGAAACGTTATTAAAAAAAGAAAAAAAAGAGAATTAAAATAAATAAATAAATAAGTAAATAGATAGATAAAATTAAATATTAATTAATTAATTAACTAAATAATTAACTTAATTAATTCTTTTTAAAGTAACTAATTAAGATTAATTAACCTAATTAACGATTAACTTAATTAACTAAAATAGTCAATGACATACGGGACCCACGCGTCGACTTGACCGATCAACACCTCTGTTGATCGATGACGTCATCTTGACATCAGCAAGCACTATTCGGATAATGTTGCATTAAAATAATTAAATAAATCACTCAAAATGATTTAAATCTTTTAAAATTAATAGAAAATAAACCGTAGCTCAGATGAAAATACTTTCTACATGAAAGTTGCTCAGAACGACGAGACGAACCCGGAAAAGCAGCCCGTTCGTCCGCCATGCATCCCTAACCTATCGAACTCGCAACTTTCCCCCTCCGGCTCCTATGCTCGAAAACACGAAACACCGGGGATACTTTCCCGGATGTTTCCCCCCTTCGTCGGTATCACCACCTACCGCGTTAGGGCACACCTAGCACAACGTATTGCCGCGTCTTGCTTTGTGTTACATTTGATTGCTCTGTTATTTATTATGTTCCCCTTCGTTTTTTTTCCGGTGAGACCCCGAGACCGCTGCGGTACCCTGTGATCGACTACGGTGTTGTGACCCTCTCTCTTGCCGAGCAACCAGCAAGCCCCCTTTGATCACCAGATATCGCCTACTCTTCTCTATACTGCTTGCATTAGAGTAGTGTAGCATGTTACCGCTTTCGATTAATCCTATATCGCTGCATAGCTTTGTCCTTGCTACTCTCTGTTGTTACCTTTACCGCTATCCTACTTGCTTAGTATAGGATGCTAGTGTTCCATCGGTGACCCTACACTCTTGTCCGTCTCGCCATGCTATACTACTGGGCTGTGATCAATTCGGGAGGTGATCACGGGCATATACTATATACTTACACTGTTACATTACCTGTGATACTGTTTGGAGATGGGGGCTAAAAGGACAGGTGGCTCCATCCCGGTAGCGGTGGGCCTGGGTTCCCGATGGCCCCCGACTGTTACTTGTGGCGGAGCGACAGGGCAGGTTGAGACCACCTAGGTGAGAGGTGGGCCTGGCCCTGGTCGGCGTTCGCGGATACTTAACACGCTTAACGAGATCTTGGTATTTGATCTGAGTCTGGCCATTTGGTCTATACGCACTAACCATCTACGTGGGAGTAGTTATGGGTATCCCGACGTCGTGGTATCAGCCGAAGCACTTCGTGATGCCGGTGACGGGCGGCGTCGCCGGATTGGACTGGAACGCTGCTAGGCTAGGTGCGCTTCCGGCCGCCCCGCAGCGTCTTGGTGTGCTATGGGCGATGGGCCCGGACCCTGTGGCGCTTAGGTTTAGACCGGCGTCTTGACCTCTCTGTTGTGCCTAGGTGAGGCTGCGGCGTGTTGATCTTCCGCGGCGGGCATGACCCGAGAAAGTGTGTCCGGCCAAATGGGATCAAGCGTGTTGGGTTATGTGGTGCACCCTGCAGGAAGTTAATCTATTGAATAGTCGTGATCTTCGTAACAGGACGACTTGGAGTTGTACCTTGACCTTATGACAACTAGAACCGGATACTTAATAAAACACACCCTTCCAAGTGCGGATACAACCCGGTGGTCGCTCTCTCTCGTGGATACGAGGAGGGATCGCGGGTAGGATTATTGCTATGTGATGCTACTTGGAGGACTTCAATCTACTCCCTTCTACATGTTGCAACTGGAGGCTGCGAGCGTAGTCTTGACTGGATTAGCTATCCCCTCTTATTCGGCATTCTGCAGTTCAGTCCACCGATATGGCCCTTTACACATATATCCATGCATATGTAGTGTAGCTCCTTGCTTGCAGTACTTTGGATGAGTACTCACGGTTGCCTTGTTCCCCTTTTCCCCTATCTCTACTCGGTTGCGGCGACAGACGATGGAGCCCAGAGCGACGCCACCGTCGATGGCGACTACTACCCGGAGGTGCCTACTACTACGTGCAGCCCGCCGACGGCGACCACTGGAGTAGTTAGGAGGATCCTGCAGGAGGCCTGCGCCTCTTTCGATCTGTATCCCAGTTTGTGCTAGCCTTCTTAAGGCAAACTTGTTTAACTTATGTCTGTACTCAGATATTGTTGCTTCCGCTGACTCGTCTATGATCGAGCACTTGTATTCGAGCCCTCGAGGCCCTTGGCTTGTATTATGATGCTTGTATGACTTATTTATGTTTTAGAGTTGTGTTGTGATATCTTCCCGTGAGTCCTTGATCTTGATCGTACACATTTGCGTGCATGATTAGTGTACGATTGAATCGAGGGCGTCACAAACGTTCAGCGTGCGGACCCTACGGGTTCAAGAACTATGTAGACATGATCGACACACATCTTCGGTCAATAACCAATAGCAGAACCTAGATGCTCATATTGGCTCCTACATATTCTATGAAGATCTTTATCGGTCAAACCGCATAACAATATACGTTGTTCCCTTTGTCATCAGTATGTTACTTGCCCGAGATTCGATCGTCGGTATCATCATACCTAGTTCAATCACGTTACCGACAAGTATCTTTACTCGTTCTGTAATGCATCATCCCACAACTAAATCATTAGTCACATTGCTTGCAAGGCTTATAGTGATGTGCATTACCGAGAGGGCCCAGATATACCTCTCCGATATTTGGAGTGACAAATCCCAATCTCGATCTATGCCAACCCAACAAACACCTTCGGAGACACCTGTAGAGCATCTTTATAATCACCCAGTTACGTTGTGATGTTTGATAGCACACAAGGTGTTCCTCCGGTATTCAGGAGTTGCATAATCTCATAGTCAGAGAAACATGTATAAGTCATGAAGAAAGCAATAGCAATAAAACTTAACGATCATTATGCTAAGCTAACGGATGGGTCTTGTCCATCACATCATTCTCTAATGATGTGATCCCGTTCATCAAATGACAACACATGTCTATGGTTAGGAAACTTAACCATCTTTGATTAAGGAGCTAGTCTAGTAGAGGCATACTAGGGACACTTTGTTTTGTCTATGTATTCACACATGTATCAACTTTCCGGTTAATACAGTTCTAGCATGAATAATAACATTTATCATGATATAAGGAAATAAAATAATAACTTTATTATTGCCTCTAAGGCATATTTCCTTCACCTTGTCCTGCTGGGCAACTCCCTTGGTATTGGGGTCATGGTCAATTACCACCTCCATTTTCTCCTCGTTTCCTTGTTTGTCCCATTTTTGAAGGCCCGGATCGCCTTCGAGATATCTTGATAAGAGAACTAGGGGTAGCACGTATGTGGATCCCTCCTTGTTATGGTTTTCTATGCTTCTACGGCCCAAACCTGGGAGGCGCGGATGGGTGAAGTGGGGAAATCCACTTCCCATCGACAAAGCCTCTATCAGCATTTGTGATGAAGTCGAGGATGTGTCATGTGATAGTTCAAATTTTTTATGAAATCGCTCAGGCGCCTTGGATTGTATTGCTTTGTGTTCAGTTGGATTGGCTCATTTGACCATTCCTCGCTCCTGTTTTTACAGGTGTGTGTATGTTGCGCAAGACATCAGCTTGATCACATACGGTGATGCAAAATTTTGTAGATATCGTGCCTTTCGAGGTTCAGAAGGCCCATTGGAGGGAATTTATTTGGGATGTCTATTTGATGACTTGATTCGTGCGAGCCCCATAGGTCACCTACCCGGTGCCTCTATTCACGTGATTTATCGATGGTTCAAGTGCTTCTGCTACTTTGTTATGGGATGGGATAAATAAATCCTCGGTGGTTCAGGAGTGATGTACCATTGCTTCTTGTCCCATCTTCTTGTATCCTTTACTTGAGGTTCAACATCCCCAATTCCATTATTCTTCTCCTCCATGTTATGGATACATGCATGAAGTGAGCTCGCGGGATTGTGACCTCCTTCTCCCGAGACCCCATCGCTGCTTGAATTATGGACTTACAAGATCATATCTATGAATTCCGTCAAAAGTGTTTGCTTCCTGCTTGGTTGGCCTAGCATATTCCGATTGGCAATTTACCCCCCCCCCCGGAGGCGAGATAGATGGTGGCGACCTTGGATCATTTCGCTGGCGGGGACTACTTTGACCTTTCGATCTTAATGGAGGAGGCGCTCTACTTCTACCAGATAAAGCTGGTAAATCGGATGCCTCCTTCTATATCGTCATGTTTGGTTTCATCCACATGTGTGAGGTGTTCCTCGACTGCCCGACATAGCTTGACGTTTTTCGCCATTTCTTTTATATATGTCGAGCGGGGCGGAGCGGGTTTGAGCCCCGTTGATGCTTATTTTCTCCTCAGCCCAACGTCTCTGAATGACCCCCATCGTGTACTTTTTGCCAAACTCGTGACTAGGACAACATGTGGTGGTTCTATGGGTCATCATATGTGCGGTTCCATCATTCCATCACAAAGTCACTACCTATATGAGGGACTAGAGGGTGCCTCTAGTCGATATATTTGATGGCAAAGATTTCTACTTGCGCACACCGGTAGACTTTTCCTCTCGTCATTGAAGACTTTGTGATACGTTTCTTATCTCCCCTCAAGCTCAGGAGTCACTTGCTTCAGTGGACCACTCGGGCTGCCCATTTAATTGGAGATCAAGTGAGGGCTAGCTTTTCTGAATTGATCCTGGTCGTGATGTAACAAGAAATAATAATCTACACTAGAAAATTGGAGCACGGGCAGCTAGTAACAATAGTTGTCTCATGTTGATAAGAATAGCAAGGGAATATGGGCACTACATAGTTGACATGTTGGTAACTATAGCATGAGTATCTAGTAACTATACTTTATGTCATGTTGATACTATAGCATATATATGTAGTTTGACAACTATATCATATGCGGCTCGGTAACTATAAAATAATGATGTTGGCAACTATGCATCAACAACCTGGTAACTATAGTTGTGTCATGTTGGTAACTATAGCATGGATAACTTCATAACTATAGTTGAGTCATGTTGGTAACTATAGCATGAGCAACCTAGTAATTAACTTCAAGATGAGCAGCTGGTAACTATATACTTGTGTCATGTTGGTAACTATAACATATGTAGCTCGGTGACTACATAATAACCATGTTGGTAGCTATACATATGTAGCTCGATAATTACATAATAACTATAGCATGGAAAACCTGTTAACTATAGTTACTAGATGATACCCCGCACGTTGTTGCGGGAATGTTTTGTAATATATTCAGTTAGAAATTGTTGTATGAAACATGAATATTTAGAGTAATAATATGAGAACTAAAGCTGAAAATAAATATGATTTGTGGTGTTTGATTATTTTATAATGTAAATATCATAATAGAATGTAAATTCACATGATGAGGTGCTTTTTTATTATGCATGATTGCATGTTGTGGTGGACCTTTCTCCATGCATGTTGAATGGTGAGGTGGCATAGTTGCATGTTGAGAGAAATATCCTAGTGGGGGCTAGCTATCTAGATATAGAAGATGTCATGTTGGTAGTTATAGATTGGAGGACCTGGTAACTGTAGTTGAGTCATGTTGGTAACTATAACTTGAGAAGCCTGGTAATTAACTTTAGTATGAGTAGTTGACAACTATAGTTGTGTCATGTTGGTAGATATATCATATGCAGCTCGGTAACTACATAATAACCATGTTGGTAACTATATCATATGTATTTCACTAACTACATAAAAACCCACGTTGGTGACTATAGCATGGGCAACCTGATAATTATAAGTTTGTCATGTTGGTAAGTATAGCATGGACAACCTGGTAGCTATAGATGTGTCATGTTGGTAACTCTAGCATGAACACATGTGTATAATTATCATGTTACTAACTATAGCATATGCAACTGGGTAACTAAATAATAACTATGTTCGTAACTATAGCATGGGCGGTTGTGTAAGTACATCAGAACCATATTGGTAACTATAGCATACATAACCGGGTAATTACATAGTCGCATTGTTAGTAACTATAGCATATCCAGCTAGTAACTTTGTAACTGTCAGGTTGATAACTGCAACATATGCATATGTGGTTTCCGTGCATGTGACCCTTCTCGCACCGGAATACTACTATGATGTGGTTGAAGGAAATATGCCCTAGAGGCAATAATAATGTTGTTATTTGTATTTCCTTATATCATGATAAATGTTTATTATTCATGCTAGAATTGTATTAACCGGAAACTTGATGCATGTGTGAATACATAGACAAAACAAAGTGTCCCTAGTATGCTTCTACTAGACTAGCTCGTTAATCAAATATGGTTAAGTTTCCTAACCATAGACATGTGTTGTCATTTGATGGACGGGATCACATTATTAGGAGAATGATGTGATGGACAAGACCCATCCGTTAGCTTAGCATAATGATCGTTTAGTTTTATTGCTATTGCTTTCATCATGACTTATACATGTTCCTCTGACTATGAGATTATGCAACTCCCGAATACCGGAGGAACACCTTGTGTGCTATCAAACATCACAACGTAATTGGGTGATTATAAAGATGCTCTAAAAAAGGTGTTTGTTGGGTTGGCATAGATCGAAATTAGGATTTGTCACTCCGTGTATCAGAGAGGTATCTCTGGGCCCTCTCGGTAATGCTCATCACTATAAGCCTTGCAAGCAATGTGACTAATGAGTTAGTTGCATGATGATGCATTACGGAATGAGTAAAGATACTTGACGGTAACGAGATTGAACTAGGTATGATGATACCGACGATCGAATCTCGGGCAAGTAACATACCGATGACAAAGGGAACAACGTATGTTGTTATGCGATTTGACCGATAAAGATCTTCGTAGAATATGTAGGAACCAATATGAGCATCCAGGTTCCACTATTGGTAATTGACCGGAGATGTGTCTCGGTCATGTCTACATAGTTCTCGAACCCGTAGGGTCTGCACGCTTAACGTTCGATGACGATTTATATTATGAGTTATGTGATTTGATGACCAAAGTTTGTTTGGAGTCCCGGATGAGATCACAAACATGACGAGGAGCCTCAAAATGGTCGATAGGTAAAGATTCATATATTGGAAGGCTATATTCGGAAATCGGAAAGGTTCCGAGTGATTTGGGTATTGTTCGGAGTACCGGTGAGTTACGGGAATTCGCCGGGAGAAGTAATGGGCCTTATTGGGCCATACGGGAAAAGAGGAGGCAGGCCAAGGGGAGGTGGCGCCCCCCTGGTTCGAATTGGACTAGGGGAAGGGGCGGCCGCTCCCTTGCCCTTTCCTACTCCCTCTCTCTTTCCCTCTTTCCTTCTCTCCGACTCCGAAAAGGAAAGGGATTCCTATCAGGACTTGGAAGTCCTATTAGGACTCCATACTATTGGCGCGCCCCTAGGGGGTCGGCCACTCTCCCTCCCTCCTTTATATAAGTGGGCAGGGGGCACCCCAAAGGCACACCAAGTCTTCTCTTAGCCGTGTGCGGTGCTCCCCTCCACAATTACACACCTCGGTGATATCGTCGTAGTGCTTAGGCGAAGCCCTGCGCCGGTAAATTCATCGTCACCGTCGCCATGCCGTCGTGCTGATGGAACTCTCCCTCGTCCTCAACTGGATCAAGAGCTCGAGGGACGTCATCGAGCTGAACGAGTGCTGAATGCGGAGGTGCCGTACGTTCGGTGCTTGGATCGGTTGGATTGCGAAGACGTTCGACTACATCAACCGCGTTACTAAACGCTTCCGCATTCGGTCTATGAGGGTACGTGGACACACTCTCCCCGCTCGTTGCTATGCTTCTCCTAGATAGGTCTCGCGTGATCGTAGGAAATTGTTTGAAATACTACGTTCCCCAACAGTGACATCCGAGCCAGGTCTATGCGTAGATGTTATATGCACGAGTAGAACACAAAGAGTTGTGGGCGATAATAGTCATACTGCTTACCAGCAACGTCTTACTTTGATTCGGCGGTATTGTTGGATGAAGCAGCCCGGGGCGATAATAGTTCTACCGACGTGCTTCACACACAGGTGGCTGGCGGGTGTCCGTTTCTCCAACTTTAGTTGAATCAAATTTGACAATGCCCGGTCCTTGTTAAAGGTTAAAACAGCACACTTGACGAAAAATCGTTGTGGTTTTGATGCGTAGGTAAGAACGGTTCTAGCTAGAAGCCCGCAGCAGCCATGTTAAACTTGCAACAACAAAGTAGAGGACGTCTAAATTGTTTTTGCAGGGCAGGTTGTGATATGATATGGTCAAGACATGATGAGATATAAATTGTTGTATGAGATGATCATGTTTTGTAATCGTTATCAACAACTGGCAGGAACCTTATGGTTGTCGCTTTATTGTATGAAATGCAATAGCCATGTAATTGCTTTACTTTATCACTAAGCGGTAAAGATAGTCGTAGAAGCAATAGTTGGCGAGACGACAACGATGCTACGATGGAGATCAAGGTGTCAAGCCAGTGACGATGGAGATCATGACGGTGCTTTGGAGATGGAGATCAAAGGCACAAGATGATGATGGCCATATCATGTCACATATTTTGATTGCATGTGGTGTTTATCTTTTATGCATCTTATTTTGCTTAGTACGGCATAAGATGATCCCTTACTAAATTTCAAGGTATAAGTGTTCTCCCTGAGTATGCACCGTTGCTACAGTTCATCGTGCTGAGACACCACGTGATGATCGGGTGTGATAAGCTCTATGTTCACATACAACGGGTGCAAGCCAGTTTTGCACACGCAGAATACTCGGGTTAAACTTAACGAGCCTAGCATATGCAGATATGGCCTCGGAACACTGAGATCGAAAGATCGAACGTGAATCATATAGTAGATTTGATCAACATAGTGATGTTCACCATTGTAAACTACTCCATCTCACGTGATGATCGGACATGGTTTAGTTGATATGGATCATGTGATCATTTAGATGACTAGAGGGATGTCTATCTAAGTGGGAGATCTTAAGTAATATGATTAATTGAACTTAAATTTATCATGAACTTAGTCCTGATAGTATTTGCATATCTATGTAGTAGATCAAATGCTCGCGTATAGCTTCCCCGTTTTATTTATGATATGTTCCTAGAGAAAACTAAGTTGAAAGATGATAGTAGCAATGATGCAGACTAGATCCGTGGTCTAAGGATTATCCTCATTGCTGCACAGAAGAATTATGTTCTTGATGCACCGCTAGGTGACAGAACTATTGCAGGAGCAGATGCAGACGTTATGAAGTTTGACAAGCTCGGTATGATGACTACTTGATAGTTTAGTGCACCATGCTTTACGGCCTAGAACCGGGACTTCAAAAATGTTTTCAACGACATGGAGCATATGAGATGTTCCAAGAGTTGAAATTGGTATTTCAGACTCATGCCCGTGTTAAGAGGTATGAGACCTCTGACAAAGTACTTTGCCTACAAGATGGAGGAGAATAACTCAGCTAGTGAGCATGTGCTCAGAATGTCTGAGTACTACAATCACTTGAATCAAATGGGAGTTAATCTTCCAGATAAGATAGTGATTGACAAAGTTCTCTAGTCAATATCACCGAGTTAGTAGAACTTCATGATGAACTATAATATGCAAGGGATAACGAAAACGATTCCCAAGCTCTTCGCGATGCTGAAATTGACGAAGGTAGAAATCAAGAAAAAGCATCAAGTGTTGATGGTTGTCAAGACCACTAGTTTCAAGTAAAAGGGCAAGGGAAAGAAAGGGAACTTCAAGAATAATGGAAACCAAGTTGCCACTCCCTTGAAGAAGCCCAAAGCTAGACCCAAGCCTGAGACTGAGTACTTCTACTACAAAGGAAATGGTCACTGGAAGTGGAACTGCCCTAGATACTTGGCGGATAAGAAGGATGGCAAACTGAACAAAGGTATATTTGATATACATGTTATTGATGTGTACTTTACTAGTGTTTATAGCAACCCCTCGGTATTTGATACTGGTTCAGTTGCTAAGAGTAGTAACTCGAAACAGGAATTGCAAAATAAACAGAGACTAGTTAAGGGCGAGGTGACGATGTATGTTGGAAGTGATTCCAAGGTTGATAAGATCACCATCGCACATTCCCTTTATCTTCGAGATTAGTTTTAGACCTGAATAATTGTTATTTGGTGCCAGCGTTGAGCATGAACATTATATCTGGATCTTGTTTGATGCGAGACGGTTATTCATTTAAATCAAAGAATAATGGTTGTTCTATTTATATGAGTAATATCTTTTATGGTCATGCCCCCTTGATGAGTGGTCTATTTTTGTTGAATCTCGATTGTAGTGATACACATATTCATAATATTGAAGCCAAAAGATGCAAGGTTAATAATGATAGTGCAACTTATTTGTGGCACTGCCGTTTGGGTCATATTGGTGTAAAGCGCATGAAGAAACTCCATGCTGATGGGCTTTTGGAATCACTTGATTATGAATCACTTGATGCTTGCGAACCATGCCTCATGGGTAAGATGACTAAGACTTCGTTCTCCGGAAGAATGGAGCGAGCAACTGACTCATTGGAAATAATACATACTGATGTATGCGGTCCAATGAGTGTTGAGGCTCGCGGCGGGTATCGTTATTTTCTGACCTTCACAGATGATTTCAGCAGATATGGGTATATCTACTTGATGAAACATAAGTCTGAAACATTTGAAAAGTTCAAAGAATTTCAGAGTAAAGTAGAAAATCATCGTACCAAGAAAATAAAATTTCTATGATCTGATTGTGGAGGTGAATATTTGAGTTATGAGTTTGGTCTTCATTTGAAACAATGTGGAATAGTTTCGCAACTCACGCCACCTGGAACACCACAGCGTAATGGTGCATCCGAACATCGTAACCGCACTTTATTAGATATGGTGCGATCTATGATGTCTCTTACTAATTTACTGCTATCATTTTGGGGTTATGCATTAGAGACAGCTGCATTCACGTTAAATAGGGCACCATCTAAATCCGTTGAGACGACACCGTATGAACTGTGGTTTGGAAAGAAACCTAAGCTATCGTTTCTTAAAGTTTGGGGCTGCAATGCATATGTGAAAAAGCTTCAACCTGATAAGCTCGAACCCAAATCGGAGAAATGTGTCTTCATAGGATACCCAAAGGAGACTGTTGGGTACACCTTCTATCACAGATCCAAAGGCAAGATATTCGTTGCTAAGAATGGATCCTTTCTAGAGAAGGAGTTTCTCTCGAAAGAAGTGAGTGGGAGTAAAGTAGAAGTTGATGAGGTAATTGTACCTTCTCTCGAATTGGAAAGTAGCTCATCACAGAAAACCATTCTCGTGATGCCTACACCAACTAGTGAGGAAGCTAATGATAATGATCATGAAACTTCAGATCAAGTTACTACCGAACCTCGTAGGTCAACCAGAGCAAATTTCGCACCAAAGTGGAACGGTAATCCTATTCTAGAAATCATGTTACTAGACCATGACGAACCTACGAATTATGAGGAAGCGATGATGAGCCCAGATTCCGCGAAATGGCTTGAGGCCATGAAGTCTGAGATAGGATCCATGTATGAGAACAAAGTATGGACTTTAATTGACTTGCCCAATGATCGGCGAGCCATTAAGAATAAATGGATCTTCAAGAGGAATACGGACGTTGATAATGGTGTTACTATCTACAAAGCTCGAATTGTCGCAAAAGGTTTTCGACGAGTTCAAGATGTTGACTACGATGATATTTTCTCACTCGTGTCGATGCTTAAAGTCTGTCCGAATCATGTTAGCAATTGCCGCATTTTATGAAATCTGGCAAATGGATGTCAAAACTGCATTCCTTAATGGATTTATTAAAGAAGAGTTGTATATGATGCAACCAGAAGGTTTTGTCGATCCTAAAGGTGCTAACAAAGTGCGCAAGCTCCAGCGATCCATCTATAGATTGGTGCAAACATCTCGGAGTTGGAATATACACTTTGATGAGTTGACCAAAGCATATAATTTTATACAGACTTGCGGAGAAGCCTATATTTACAAGAAAGTGAGTGGGAGCACTACAGCCTTTTCGATAAGTATATGTGAATGACATATTGTTGATCGGAAATGATGTAGAATTTTCTGGAAAAGCATAAAGGAGTGTTTGAAAGGAGCTTTTCAAACAAAGACCTCGGTGAAGCTGCTTACATATTGAGCATCAAGATCTATCGAGATAGATCAAGACGCTTGATAAGTTTTTTTCAATGAGTACATACCTTGACAAGATTTTGAAGTATTTCAATATGGAACAGTCATAGAAGGAGTTCTTGCCTATGTTGCAAGGTGTGAAGTTGAGTAAAGACTCAGAACCCGACCACAGCAGAAAATAGAAAGAGAATGAAAAGTCATTCCCTATTCCTCAGTCATAGGTTCTATAAAGTATGATATGCTGTGTACCAGACCTATTGTGTACCTCGCCACGAGTTTGGCAAGAGGGTACAATAGTGATCTAGGAGTGGATCACTGGACAACGGTCAAAGTTATCCTTAGTGGAATAAGGATATGTTTCTCGGTTATGGAGGTGACAAAAAGTTCATCGTAAAGGGTTACATCGATGCAAGCTTTGACACTGATCCGGATGACTCTAAGTCTCAAATCTGGATGCATATTGAAAGTGGGAGTGATTAGCTAGAGTAGCTCCATACAGAGCATTGTAGACATAGAAAAATTTCAAAATACATACGGCTCTGAATGTGGCAGACCCTTCACTAAACTTATCTCACAAGCAAAACATGATCACTCTTTGGGTGTTAATCACATAGCGATGTGAACTAGATTATTGACTCTAGTAAACCCTTTGGGTATTAATCACATGGAGTTGTGAATTAATCACATAAAGATGTGAACTATTGGTGTTAAATCACATGACGATGTGAACTAGATTATTGACTCTAGTGCAAGTGGGAGACTGAAGGAAATATGCCCTAGAGGCAATAATAAAGTTGTTATTTATATTTCCTTATATCATGATAAATGTTTATTATTCATGCTAGAATTGTATTAACCAGAAACTTGATACATGTGTGAATACATAGACAAAACAAAGTGTCCCTAGTATGCCTCTACTAGACTAGCTCGTTAATCAAAGATGGTTAAGTTTCCTGACCATAGACATGTGTTGTCATTTGATGAACGGGATCACATCATTAGGAGAATGATGTGATGGACAAGACCCATCCATTATCTTAGCATAATGATCGTTTAGTTTTATTGCTATTGCTTTCATCATGACTTATACATGTTCCTCTGACTATGAGATTATGCAACTTCCGAATACCGGAGGAACACCTTGTGTGCTATCAAACGTCACAAGGTATCTGGGTGATTATAAAGATGCTCTACAGGTGTCTGCGAAGGTGTTTGTTGGTTTGGCATAGATCGAGATTAGGATTTGTCACTCCGTGTATCGGAGAGGTATCTCTGGGCCCTCTCGGTAAAGCTCATCACCATAAGCCTTGCAAGCAATGTGACTAATGAGTTAGTTGCGGGATGATGCATTATAGAATGAGTAAAGAGACTTCCCAGTAACGAGATTGAACTAGGTATGATGATACCGACGATCGAATCTCGGGCAAGTAACATACCGATGACAAACGGAACAACATATGTTGTTATGCTGTTTGACCGATAAAGATCTTCGTAGAATATGTAGGAGCCAATATGAGCATCTAGGTTCCACTATTGGTTATTGACCGGAGATGTGTCTCGGTCATGTCTACATAGTTCTCAAACCCATAGGGTCTGCACGCTTAACGTTCGATGACGATTTGTATTATGAGTTATGTGATTTGATGACCGAAGTTTGTTCGGAGTCCCGGATGAGATCACGGACATGATGATGAGTCTCGAAATGGTCGAGAGGTAAATATTCATATATTGAAAGGCTATATTCGGACATCAGAAAGGTTCCAAGTGATTCGGGTATTTTTCGGAGTACCGGGGAGTTACGGGAATTTGCCGAGAGAAGTAATGGGCCTTATTGGGCCATACGGGAAAGGAGAAGGCAGGCCAAGGGGAGGTGGCTTAGGGAGTCCTAGATTAGGGGGTATCCGGACAGCCGGACTGTGTACAACGTCCGGACTATTGAAGCGTGAAGATACAAGACTCAAGACTTCGTCCCGTGTCCGGATGGGACTCTCCTTGGCGTGGAAGGCAAGCTTGGCGATTCGGATGTAGTTTTTCCTTCCTTGTAACCGACTCCATGTAAACCCTAGCCCTCTCCAGTGTCTATATAAACCGGAGAGGTTGGTCCTTAGAAGGCCGATCACAATTACAGTCATACCATCATAGGCTAGCTTCTAGGGTTTAGCCTCTACGATCTCATGGTAGATCTACTCTTGTACTACTCATATCTTCAATATTAATCAAGCAGGAAGTAGGGTTTTACCTCCATCGAGAGGGCCCGAACCTGGGTAAACATTGTGTCCCTTGCTTCCTGTTACCATCAGCCTAAGACGCACAGATCGGGACCCCCTACCCGAGATCCGCCGGTTTTGACACCGACATTGGTGCTTTCATTGAGAGTTCCTCTATGTCGTTGCTACAGGGCTCGATGGCTCCTTCAATCATCGTCAACAACACGAACCCGGGTGAGACCTTTCTCCTCGGACAGATCTTCGTGTTCGGTGGCTTCGCCCTGCGGGCCAACTCGCTTGGCCATCTGGAGCAGATCGACAGCTACGCCCCTGGCCACCAGATCAGGTTCGGAAACCTGAACTGCATGGCGGACATTCGTGGAGACTTGATCTTCGACGGATTCGGGCCTATGCCAGGAGCACCGGACAGTCACGACGAGCACGGCTTAGACCTGCTGCCGGACAAAGCTCGGGGTATCACCCCTGCAGTAGCCCCGGACCTAAATCCGGAGCAGTCTGCGTTGCCTAAGGACGGAGGGATGGACCCCGCCCCGCAGGTCGCACCCTCATCGGTGGTGGATCCAAACACGGGTCTTACCTCTATGGTGGCCTGTGACTCCGGACCCCCGGATTTGTATCCGGATGTTGGCTCCAGTCCGCGCACTCCCGAGCCAGTCGAGCCAGGTTGGGCTCCGGTAATGGAGTTCACCGCTGCGGATATCTTCCAGCACTCGCCCTTTGGCGACATACTGGACTCATTAAAGTCTCTCTTTTTCAGGAGGCTCTTGGCCGAACTATGTCCGGTTCAAGTGGGATGCAGGCGACGAAGAAATTCGTTACCCACCCACCACCCACTTCATAGCCACGGTTGATGATTTAACCGACGTGCTTGACTTCGACTCCGAAGGCATCGACGGTATGGACGACGATGCAGGAGAAGATTCAGAATCTATGGGGCGCTGGACTTCTGCCTCGTCATATGACATATACATGGTGGATACGCCCAAAAAGGACGACGGCGACAATCCGGAAGATAAAACCCCTGGGCAAAAGCCAAAGTGACGGTGCAGACGCTGTTCTAAATCCAGCAACAGTAAAAATAGCGACAAGAGCGCCAGAAGGATCGATACTACAGTCAACTCCAAAGGCAACAACGACCATATGGACCCAGCGATGGAGCAGGACGAACCAGGTCACCCCGAACACAGTTCGGAGCAGACGCCCGATGACAATGCTCCCAACGGACGAGGTCATCAAACCGAACCAGCACAAGAAAACAGTCCGGATGATGATGCATTCATCATCCCGGAAAAACGCGTGGAAGGAGATAACCTCCACAGAAAGCTTATGGCCACCGCAAGAAGTCTAAAGAAGCAGAAGCAATGGCTCAAAGCCGCACAGGAAATGCTCAACCACAGATGGAATAAAGTGCTAGACACTAAAGAAAGGTACGGTGATGATTGCCATACAAAGAGCTATCCAAAACGCAAACTACTGCCAGAATTCGACGACGACGAAGCCGTTCCACCAGAAAGTAACCCGACCAAGAGGCCGGACGTGCCACTTCATAACCGCAACAAAGCGGCCACCGACGCCGTGCACGATCTACGTGAGCACCTGGATAAGAAAATGGCGGCGCGGGTCCATCTATGGATCTAAAGGACACACCCGGCGAGGGACTATGGTCACCAAAGCGATTATGCCAATCGAATACCAGTTCGGAATAAACACGGACACAACAACGATCGACGGCATGCCACAAAGACGTCCAGATCTGAGAGGGCTGCTCACCCCGGTGCTTTATCAAAGAAATCTTGGACCATGAATTTCCACGGGGCTTTAAACCTGTGAATATAGAGGCATCTGACGGAGCAGCACCTGTGTGTGCGAGGATTTTATCCTGCATATACATATGGCTCGTGGGGATGACCTCCACACCATCAAATACCTTCCCCTCAAACTGAAGGGACCAGCTCGACACTGGTTGAAAAGCCCCCCTGAGGGAGTCCTGGATTAGGGGGTGTCCGGATGGCCGGACTATAACCTTCGGCCGGACTCCTGGACTATGAAGATACAAGATTGAAGACTTCGTCCCGTGTCCGGATGGGACTTTCCTTGGCGTGGAAGGCAAGCTTGGCGATACGGATATGTAGATCTCCTCCCATTGTAACCGACTCTGTGTAACCCTAGCCCTCTCCGGTGTCTATATAAACCGGAGGGTTTTAGTCCGTAGGAACAACAATCATACCATAGGCTAGCTTCTAGGGTTTAGCCTCTCTGATCTCGTGGTAGATCTACTCTTGTACTACCCATACCATCAATATTAATCAAGCAGGAGTAGGGTTTTACCTCCATCGAGAGGGCCCGAACCTGGGTAAAATCATCGTGTCCCTTGTCTCCTGTTACCATCCGCCTAGACGCACAGTTCGGGATCCCCTACCCGAGATCTGCCGATTTTGATACCGACATTGGTGCTTTCATTAAGAGTTCCTCTATGTCATCATCTTTAGGCCCGATGGCTCCTCCGATCATCAACAACGACGCGGTCCAGGGTGAGACTTTTCTCCCCAGACAGATCTTCGTATTGGCGGCTTTGCACCACGGGCCAATTAAGCAGCCATCTGGAGCAGATCGAAAGTTCGCCCCGCCATCGGTCAGATTTGGAAGTTTGAACTACATGGGCGGCGTCGCGGAGACTTGATCTTGACGAGTTGAGCCACAGCCAAGCGCGCTGCCTTTATCACGATGGGCATGATCTAGCTCTGCCGCCCGAGCAAAGTGCCCGCAGGCCGCACCAGTGTCCGCTCTGACCCTTAGTTCGGAGCCGACTGCGCCAACCGAGGACGGGTGGCTGGACACCGCCTCGGGGGCTGCAATCTCTACGGCGATCGAGCCGAACACCAGCCTTGTCCTTTGCAAAGCTCGTGACTCCAAGGTGCCGGACTCCTCTCCGGACTCCGAACCTTCCACGCCCCTGCCAATCGAATCCGATTGGGCGCCGGTCATGGAGTTCGCCACCGCGGACATCTTTCAGCACTCGCCCTTCGGCGACATCCTGAATTCACTAAAGTCTCTCTCTTTATCAGGAGAGCCCTGGCCAGACTATGGTCAGCAAGGTTGGGATGCGGACGACGAAGAAATTCAAAGCCCACCCACCACCCACTTTGTAGCCACTGTTGATGATTTAACCGACATGCTCGACTTGACTCAAGACATCGACGGTATGGACGGCGATGTAGGAGGCGAAGCAGAACCAGCGCCTATAGGGCATGGACAACCACCTCATCTCACGATGTATACATGGTGGACACACCTAAAAGAGCAGCGATGAGGAACAAAGGGGCGAACGAGGATCGTTCCCTCGGCGATCAAAGCGGCGGCGTAAGCGCCGCTCAAACCCCACCTCGGCAGAGACAGCAGCCATCTGAGACCCAGCCAGAAGCGAGGCGAACCGCGGACGGCGAACATGCCATTGAGCAACCGTCCGAACAGGGCAACTTGGATGAACAAACCGAACAACCCGTCCCCGGCGAAAATAACGGTCCGGATGACCTCACGCCGGACAAGTTACTGGAGCAGAAGAACCTCCACAAAAGGCTCGTCGCCACTGCGCGTAGCCTGAAAAAGCATAAGCGGAAGCTCAAAACAGCGGAAGATGCACTCAGAATTAGATGGAGCAAAGTACTCAACACCGTAGACAAATACGGCGACAGTCGCCACACAAAAGAGCTATCTGAAGCGAAAATTACTACCGGAATTTGATGAGGGGGCCTTAGAGCCCCCGCAATCAAAAAATAAGGAAGCCACCCGGTCAGGAAAACTACCCCATGGCCAACATAGAGCGGCAAAGGGCGCCGCACACAAGCCGGCACGCGATCCGTACAAGGATTCGCATCAAAAAGATGGCCCAGCCAGATCTATCTATGGGCCAAGAAAGCAAGCTCTAGTAAGCAATGCAACGCATCAAGTATCCGAATATCACGGTACACCCAAATATAGGGGTGCAGCACACCCCTATGTTTCACCTATGAGGTCTTTGGATCATGAATTTCCCAGGGATTCAAGCCCGTAAACATAGAGGCATCTGACGGAACAACAGACCACTCGAGTGCGGATTGAGGATTACATCCTCCACATACACATGGCTAGAGGAGATGACCTCCACGCCATAAAATACTTACCCTCAAGCTCAAAGGGCCAGCCCGGCATTGGCTTAAAAGCCTTCCGAAAACACCATCGGAAGTTGGGAAGAGCTCGAAGATGCTTTTAGGACAAATTTTCAAGGGACCTATGTCCGACCTCCGGATCTGAGCGATTTAAGTCACATAACTCAACAACCGGAGAGTCGGTAGCGGAAATTCTGGAACAGATTCCTTACTAAAAAGAACCAGATAGTCGAATGTCCGGATGCTGAAGCCTTAGCAGCTTTCAAACACAACGTCTGAGACGAATGGCTCGCCAGACACCTCGGCCAAGAAAAGCCAAGAACAATGGCCGCATTAACAAGCCTCATGACCCGCTTCTGCGCAGGAGAGGATAGCTGGTTGGCAAGATGTAGTACTAGCGACCCAAGTACATCCGAAGTTAGGGATGGAAACAGGAAACCGCGACGCAGTAAGGACCAGCGCCGGACCAAGGAAACAGCCGAAGAGCACGGCGATCAACACCGGATTCAAAAGCTCGGCAGAATCGGTAAAAGCTGCCCCTCAAGGATAACAGGACGAGCTATCTAACTTAAACAAAATCTTGGACAAGATATGCCAAATCCACAGTACTCCCGGGAAGCCTGCGAACCATACCCACAGAGATTGTTGGGTCTTCAAGCAATCCGGCAAACTCAACGCCGAACACAAGGGGCTCGACACACCAAGCGAGGACGAAGACGAACCCCACAAGCAGAGCACCGGAAAACAAAAGAATTTCCCACAAGAAGTCAAAACAGTAAATTCACTTCACGTGACAAAAGGGAAGAACAGAATGGCGCCCATAGAGATACGCGCCATCGGCCTATCGAGAGGAGTCCCGCCACTGGTTGTTAAAACCAATCACCTTCGACCATCGATTACTCTAGAAGTATCCGGAATGCAGGCTGGACTGCCTTGACATTAGATCGAGATAATTGACGGACTCCACTTTACACAAGTCCTAATGGACGGCGGCGGTGACCTAAACCTGCTATATCGAGGACACAATCCATAAAATGGGGATAGACCCAACAAAACTTCGCCATAGCAACACTTCCTTTCAAGGGTAACGCCAGCCCAGATGCCCATTATGCGGGCTCTCTCTGCTAGAAGTTATGTTGGCTCCCCGACAACTTCCACCGTGAAAAGCTAACCTTCCACATCGCCCCATTTACAAGTATCTATCAAGCACTACTGGGACACGAAACTTTTGCCCGCTTTAACGCAATACCGCATTATGCATCTCTTACACTTAAAATGCCCGGTCCGCGAGGCATCATCTCATTAAAGGGAAATATCGAGTGTTCCTCGTAGCGGAAGATTGTGCGGCTGCCTTGACAGCCACACACTAAACAGCTTCACTACTCAAAGCACCTAAACAGGTCGTTCAGGCCCGGACATGGCTAGACGAGTCGGCGTAAACATACAAGGGCTTACTAGCCGCATACCGCCCGTATAAGGGCTCAGCGCATGTACAACAAGAGACAATAAAGCTCAATCTTATTCATTTTTGAATTATACTTTATTTATTTACTATAACATACATTTTCGCACGATCTTTTCAACTAAGTTCCTCTCTTTTATAGATGAACACCGTGCTACACCCGTCCCGTGATACGGCTGCTTGAGACACACAGCGCAGGCGTGCAGTGAGGGACCGTTCAAGGATTCTTTTAGATTAAGACCCGCGTAAACCTTTCTCACTGTCTCTTGTTGATACACATCCCCGGTTTCTTGGTATAAGCGAGGAGGAGGCTGGCGTCTTGGCATGTGGCCACGCTGAATTTTTGCGTGCACTGGACACGAGGGCTTATTACCAAGGGCGTTGTTCAGCCCGTTTTCATAAAGACCGAATACCTTAGGGGTGTTGGCGTCATGAAGTTTGGCCTTATATGCATCAGCTCGAATCATGTCTTGGTCAAATGTTGGGTTTGCGGCTCCTGTGTTTTGCTGCCTTACATTCCGCTCTATCGGCTAAGGCGGCACCAAGAGAACTACTGCAATTGTGCCCCGGTTCGGCCAGGCGAGCACCTCAGTAGAGAAAGCCGAAAAATGACTGTCATGATATAGCGTGAGACTGGTCAACCACTCGATGACCCGCCGGAATCTTTAGAATTCCTCCGCATTAACGAAGGGCCATTTCCCGGCCAGGCACACCGCCCGAATTCGGTAAGCGGTGCCCTAAGGGCTATATAGTAGCCCCACTGTCAAACTCCTATGGCTAAGTGAAAGTGATAAAGCATTATAGTCCGGTTGCCTAGTTCGCTGCGCTATCACCTCCTTAATAGGACCAAGACGT
Organism: Aegilops longissima; assembly: GCA_021605205.1. Classification (NCBI taxonomy): domain Eukaryota; kingdom Viridiplantae; phylum Streptophyta; class Magnoliopsida; order Poales; family Poaceae; genus Aegilops; species Aegilops longissima. The sequence goes on along the minus strand of CM038682.1, from coordinate 209,548,514 downwards.
TGGATCAAGTGTGAAAATGCGCCTTTTGCGAACATCCCCGCATTATATGCGTGGGGGCTGAAGCCGAAGACTGCCATCTTTCAGGTTATATATATATACATATACATTAACGGCCGCACATGAGCTATTTTAATTCTTGAAGGCACAAGTATAAAAAGCTTTTATATTCCCCCGAAATATAATACATGTTATTCGAACATAATATCCTTCGAGCACTGCGTCTCTATTAAACGAGCGCCCTGCAGAACTCGTTGAAAATAGTGCTCGGCAGGTACTCGGCTCCCGTCCGAATCTTGGGATGCAACAGCGACGACCTTCATCTCCGCCCAGTATGTCTTGACACGGGCAAGAGCCATCCGCGCACCCTCTATGCATGCTGACCTTTTCATTGCATTGATATGCGGCACCGCACCAAGGAACTGCTGCACCAAGTTAAAATAACTCTTCGGCTCGGGCCTTTCCGGCCACAGATGACTCACGACATCCTTCATGGCGAGTCCGGATAACCTATTCAGCTCCGCCCATGCGGCCAAACGATCGGTTAATGGAAGTGGGCGCTCTGAATTTTGGAACTGCGACCAAAAAAGCTTTTCCACTTCGTGATCCTTTTGATCTCGGAAGTGTTCGGCCGCGTCAGCGGCACTTGCCACCAAGTCCAGATAAGTATTCACCGCACTCCACAGCCGGTCCAATTGAGCATATTTAGGATCCCCGAATTTCATCTGCAACATAAAGGGCTTTCCAGCCGTGATATCTCCGGCCTGACGTAGCTCCTCCTTCATAGCTCTCATTGCAGAGCAAGCATCCTTGGCCTCGGTAGTGGCCTTCTCCAGGTCCTTCTGTTCTGCCCGATCTTATTTTTCAAGAAGCTTGCAGCGGTCGGCAGCATTCTTCAACTTCACAGCCATCTCGGCCCTTTCCTTCTTGCTTCGGCAGTGAGCAGCCTGTTCGGCTTTCAGCTCTTCGGCCGCCTTTAAGGCAGCCGCATCACTTTTCCTGGCATGCTCCTTGGCTCGGGCGAGTTCCGCCCGAAGGTTCTCCATGGCAGCGGCACCATCTGCATCAAGCATTAATGTTGTAAGGCATGGGCATCAAGCCCCCTTACCAGGTGTCTGCGGAGAAATTGCATACCTTGGGACTCGTCAAGCCGCTTATTGACAAGCGCGATGTCGGCATCTGCCACGTCAAGTTGCTGCTTTAGCTCGGCAAATTCATCAGTCCAGCTAGGCATCGGACACTTCGCCACCTACACAGGAAGGGCCACATATTATACCTGGGATTATGATCCTCGCGCCGTCATTTTTGACAACGCACCGAGTCTCAGGGGCTACTATCTACACAGGGCGCATCTTATATATGCGGAACCGTCAAAAGGTACATCATTTCGCGTACCTCAAAACCTGTCAGTAAACTCCTGGCGGCCTCGTACAACCCGCTCTCCGCGGATGAAATCCTTTCAATCACCGTACCCATCAATTCACGGTGTTCTTCTGAGATAGACGCTCGCCCGAGCAGATCCTTCAGCTCCTCCGACCGCGCACCAGACGGTGCCGACTCACCCGATGGCCTTTTTCGAAGGCCGGACACGGAGGGCTTTGGGGGCACACGATCGCTTTCCGGCCTGCGGATTCGAGAAACCTCCGTGGCGACACCTCGAGGTCGCCCGCCTCACGGGCAATGGGCAGGGGAGGCGTTCCGCTCTCCATCATCTCGGGACGAAGATCCTCGAAGATGAGCTCTGAGAAGGGCTGAGATCCGAACTACAAGGTAAAATTTGGTTATCTTCCTCGAGAAATACAACAGGATGTCTCTTATTTTAAAACTCCCTCTCTACTTACGGCTCGGTGGAGGGCTGATCCCTTGGGGGGCACAGTCTTGGCCGAGGCATCTCTCAGCGCAGGACCCTCGACGAAGATTTCTTCCCCGCTTTGAGACCATGGTCTCCGGGTCTTTAGAGGCGGTCCTCTTCTTCCCCTGGATGGAGGGATTCTCGATTCCTCCTTTCCTGACAGCCCCCTTCGGGGAGGCGGTAGCTTCCTTGTTCCCCCTTCGCCTTCTTCCAAAGGTGCAACCTCCAGCATCCTGGTTAACATGGGATCCGATGTGGTCTCAGGGAGGGGGGCCGGACACCTGATTAGCTTTGCTTTCGCTATCCACTCCTGTTTAAGGGACAGCTCTTTTAAGGGCAATTTTATGATAAATATACGGATAGCGTGTCCGGGTACAGGGCTACTTACTTGAGTATCCGGGTGATTGCAGCTCAGACCAGCGTCCTCGGTCGAGTCCGGACACATTGCTTGTGATCCGAAGAACAATTTGTACATCTCCATGGGCGTCGCACCCGCAAAGTGTTGGAGAGCTCGTGGTCCCTCCGGATTAAACTCCCACAGGCGGAGGGGGCGGCGTTTGCAGGGCAGGGTGCGGCGAATCAACATGACCTGCGTCACTACGACCAGGTTGATGTCTCTTTCTAGGAGATCTCGAATGCGGCCTTGCAACAAGGGCACGTCCTTGGACGGCCCCCAGTCAAACCCTTTATTGACCCATGACGCCAGTCGCGGTGGAGGACCCGAGCGAAAGGCAGGTGGCGCCACCCACTTGGTGCCCCTGGGAGCTGTGATTTTAAACCACTCTCGTTGCCATAAGCTGAACTCCTCTTGAAAAGAGCCCTCGGACCATGGAGCGTCAGCATTCTTGCTTATAACAGCACCTCCACACTCCGCGTGCTGCCCCTCGATCATCTTCGGCTCTACTTTGAAGGTCTTAAGCTACAATCCGAAGTGAGGAGTAATACGGAGGAAGGCTTCGCACACGATAATGAACGATGAGATGTGGAGGATGGACTCCGGAGCCAAGTCGTGAAATTCCAACCCATAATAAAACATGAGCCCCCTCACGAAGGGGTCCGTCAGGAAGCCTAGCCCCCGAAGGAAGTGAGACACGAACACCACGCTCTCACCAGGCTTGGGAGTGGGAATAACCTGCCCTTGAGCAGGCAGTCTATGCGAGATTTCGCCAGTTAGATACCTGGCATCTCGTAGCTTTAGCACGTCTTCTTCCGTAACGGAGGAAGGCATCCACCGGCCTTGAAGGTCGGAGCCGGACATCATCGAAGGTCCGAAGCGCCTGAATCTGGAGCTTTGGGTGTTGGAACTCGAGGCGAGGGGCGGATTCGATTGAGATTGAAAGAAAGGAGTAGAGCCTTGGTATCTTTATAAAGAGGTTGAATACCAAGAGCCCTCCCCGTGACCGTTTGGGACTCGCCTTCGATAGAGGAGACATGCCAACGGGCACGATTGGGTTACCCACGCCCGTATTAATGAGAATCCCAGAATAAGGGGACACGATCTCTGCTTCGACAAGACGTGCCAAGGAAATCACCTCGCTAAACGCGCTGAGGTGGGACAGTAAAAACGATTCAAATAAAAGCTTGGCCGTGGTGTGATGTCACGCTGCGGAATACGTCAGCAGATTGGATTTGTGCAAATATTATTCTCTCTACGGTGGTATGTGGAACATATTTTGCAGAGCCGGACACTATCCTTGTGTTCAAAATCTTCTATGAAGTATTCGGAGGAGGAACCCGCCTTGCAATGCCGAAGACAATCTGCGCGCCGGACTCGTCGTCATTGAAGCCTGGTTCAGGGGCTACTGAGGGAGTCCTGGATTAGGGGTGTCCAGATGGCCGGACTATAACCTTCAACCGGACTCCTGGACTATGAAGATACAAGATTGAAGACTTCGTCCCGTGTCCGGATGGGACTTTCCTTGGCGTGGAAGGCAAGCTTGGCGATACGGATATGTAGATCTCCTCCCATTGTAACCGACTCTGTGTAACCCTAGCCCTCTCCGGTGTCTAAATAAACCGTAGGGTTTTAGTCCGTAGGAACAACAATCATACCATAGGCTAGCTTCTAGGGTTTAGCCTCTCTGATCTCGTGGTAGATCTACTCTTGTACTACCCATATCATCAATATTAATCAAGTAGGAGTAGGGTTTTACCTCCATCGAGAGGGCCCGAACCTGGGTAAAAACATCATGTCCCTTCTCTCCTGTTACCATCCGCCTAGACGCACAGTTCGGGACCCCCTACCCGAGAAACGCCGGTTTTGACACCGACACCCCGAAAATACAATTGGGAGTTGGGAGGAACTCGAGGGCGCTTTCGGGGCCAATTTTCAAGGGACATATGTCCGGCCTCCGGATGCTGACGATTTAAGTCACATAATCCAACAACCCGGAGAGTCCGCCCGCAAGCTTTGGAACAGATTCCTCACTAAGAAGAACCAAATTGTCGATTGTCCGAACGCCGAAGCTTTAGCGGCACTCAAACACAGCATCCGTGACGAGTGGATCGCCAGACACCTCGGCCAAGAAAAGCCGAGGACAATGGCAGCCTTAACAAGCCTCATGACCCGCTTTTGCGCGGGTGAAGACAGCTGGTGATACGTCTCCAATGTATCTATAATTTTTGATTGCTCCATGCTACTTTATCTACTGTTTTGGACTATATTGGGCTTTATTTTCCACTTTTATATTACTTTTGGGACTAACCTATTAACCGGAGGCCCAGCCTGAATTGTTGTTTTTGCCTATTTGGTGTTTCAAGAAGCGGAATATCAAACGGAGTCCAAATGGAATGAAACCTTCGAGCGTGATTCTCTCACGAGCGTGATCCGGAGACTTGGACCCTACTCCAAGAAGTGCGAGGCGGTCACGAGGTGTAGGCGCCCCCCAGGGCGCGCCCCTACCTCGTGGGCCCCCGACGCTCCACCGACGCGTACTCCTTCCTCCTATATATACCTCGTATCCCCAAGCGATCGAACAGGAGCCAAAACCTAATTCCACCGCCGCAACTTCCTGTATCCACGAGATCCCATCTTGGGGCCTGTTCCGGAGCTCCGCTGGAGGGGGCATCCACCACAGAGGGCTTCTACCTCAACACCATAGCCCCTCCGATGAAGTGTGAGTAGTTTACTTCAGACCTTTGGGTCCATAGCTAATAGCTAGATGGCTTATTCTCTCTTTTTGGATCTCAATACAATGTTCTCCCCCTCTCTCGTGGAGATCTATTCGATGTAATCTTCTTTTTGTGGTGTGTTTGTTGAGACCGATGAATTGTGGGTTTATGATCCAACTTATCTATGAATAATATTTGAATCTTTTCTGAATTCTTTTATGTATGATTGAGTTATCTTTGCAAGTCTCTTCGAATTATCCGTTTGGTTTGGCCAACTAGATTGGTAGTTCTGTAATGGGAGAAGTGTTTAGCTTTGGGTTCAATCTTGCGGTGTCCTTACCCAGTGACAGAAAGGGTTGCAAGGCACGTATTGTATTGTTGCCATCGAGGATAACAAGATGGGGTATTTATCATATTGCATGAATTTATTCCTCTACATCATGTCATCTTGCTTAAGGCGTTACTCTGCTTTTTAACTTAATACTCTAGATGCATCTTTGGATAGCGGTCGATGAGTGGAGTAATAGTAGTAGATGCAGAATCGTTTGATCTACTTGTCTCGGACGTGATGCCTATATACATGATCATACCTAGATAACCTCATAACTATGCTCAATTCATCAATTGCTCAACGATAATTTGTTCACCCACCATAGAATACTTATGCTCTTGAGAGAAGCCACTAGTGAAACCTATGGCCCCCGGGTATATTCTCATCATATCAATCTCTATCACTTTATTTACTTGCTTTGTTTTTACTTTTCTTTTACTTTTTACTTTGCATCTTTATACCAAAAATACCAAAAATATTATCTCTATCAGATCTCACTCTCATAAGTGACCGTGAAGGGATTGACAACCCCTAATCGCGTTGGTTGCGAGTAGCTATCGTTTTGTGCAGGTACGAGGGACTTGCGCGTGGCCTCCTACTGGATTGATACCTTGGCTCTCAAAAACTGAGGGAAATACTTGCGCTACTGTGTTGTATCATCCTCTCCTCTTCGGGGAAAACCAACGCAATCTCAAGACATAGCAAGAAGGATTTCTGGCGCCGTTGCCGGGGAGGTCTATGCAAAAGTCAACATACCAAGTACCCATCACAATCCCTATCTCTCGCATTACATTATTTGTCATTTGCCTCTCGTTTTCCTCTCCCCCACTTCACCCTTGCCGTTTTATTTGCCCTCTCTTTCCCAATCTCCTCCTCCTTTTTCCTTTGCCTTTTTGTTTGCTCGTGTGTTAGTTTGCTTGTTCGTCGCGATGTCTCAAGATGCTACCAAATTGTGTGACTTCACCAATACTAATAATAATGATTTCCTTAGCACTCCGATTGCTCCTCTTGCCAATACTGAATCTTGTGAAATCAATACTGCTTTGTTGAATCTTGTTATGAAAGATCAATTCACGGCCTTCCTAGTGAAGATGCCGCTACTCATCTGAATAACCGTTGATTTATGTGATATGCAAAAGAAAAAGATGTCGATAATGATGTCGTTAAATTGAAGCTATTTCCTTTTCACTTAGAGAGCGTGCTAAAGTGTGGTTTTCATCTTTGCCTAAAAATAGTATTGATTCTTGGAACAAGTGCAAAGATGCTTTTATCTCTAAGTATTTTCCTCCGCTAAGATTATCTCTCTTAGGAGCGATATTATGAATTTTAAGCAACTTGATCATGAACATGTTGCACAAGCTTGGGAGAGAATGAAATTAATGATACGTAATTGTCCTACTCATGGTTTGAACTTGTGGATGATTATACAAAAAATTATGCTGGATTGAATTTTGCTTCTAGAAATCTTTTAGATTCGGCGCATGGAGGCACTTTTATGGAAATCACTTTAGGAGATGCTACTAAACTCCCAGATAATATTATGGTTAATTATTCTCAATGGCATCTTGAAAGATCTACTAATAAAAAGTGCATGCTATAGAAGAAATCAATGTTTTGAGTGGAAAGATGTATGAACTTATGAAGTTATTTACTAAGAGTGTTTCTTCTAATCCTAATGATATGCCTTTGTCTACCTTGATTGAGAATAATAATGAATCTATGGATGTGAATTTTGTTGGTAGGAATAATTTTAGTAACAACGCGTATAGAGGGAATTTTAATCCTAGGCCTTATCCTAGTAATCCTTCTAATAATTATGGAAATTCCTACAACAACTCTTATGGAAATTTTAATAAGATGCCCTCTGAATTTGAGAGTAGTGTTAAAGATTTTATGAATTCACAAAAGAATTTTAATGCTTTGCTTGAAGAGAAATTGCTTAAAGTTGATGATTTGGCTAGGAACGTTGATAGAATTTCTCTCGAGATTGACTCTTTAAAGCTTAGATCTATTCCTCCTAATCATGATATCAATGAGTCTCTCAAAGCTATGAGAATTTCCATTGATGAGTGCAAAGAAAGAACCACTAGGATGCGTGCTTCCAAAGATGCCTTTATTAAAGCGTGTTCTTCTAATTCCTATGAAAATCAAGATGAAGATCTGAAAGTTATTGATGTGTCCCCTATTAAATCTTTGTTTTGCAATATGAATCTTGATGAAACTGAATATGATCTTCCTTTACCTAGAAGGCGTTCTAAGAATTCTGAGTTTTTAGATCTTGATGATGAAATTGATAAAAGTGGGATTGAAAGAAATAAAAATCGAGATATGGCTAAACCCACTATATTGGATCTCAAGGAATTTAATTATGAAAATTGCTCTTTAATTGATTGTATTTCCTTGTTGCAATCCGTGCTAAATTCTCCTCATGCTTATAGTCAAAATAAGGCCTTTACCGAACACATTGTTGATGCCTTGATGCAATCTTATGAAGAAAAGCTTGAGTTGAAAGTTTCTATCCCTAGGAAACTCCATGATGAGTGGGAACCTACTATCAAAATTAAAATTAAAGATTATGAGTTTCATGCTTTGTGTGATTTGGGTGCTAGTGTCTCTACTATTCCCAAAACTTTATGTGATTTGCTAGATTTCCGTGATTTTGATGATTGCTCTCTAAACTTGCATCTTGCGGATTCCACTATTAAAAAGCCCATGGGAAGAATTAATGATGTTCTTATTATTGCGAATAGGAATTATGTGCCCGTAGATTTTATCGTTCTTGATATAGATTGCAATCCTTCATGTCCTATTATTCTTGGTAGACCTTTCCTTAGAACGATTGGTGCAATTATTGATATGAAGGAAGGAAATATTAGATTCCAATTCCCCTTAAAGAAGGGCATGGAACACTTTCCTAGAAAGAAAATAAAATTACCATATGAATATATCATGAGAGCCACTTATGGATTGCCTACCAAAGACGGCAATACCTAGATCTATCCTTGCTTTTATGCCTAGCTAGGGGCGTTAAACGATAGCGCTTGTTGGGAGGCAACCCAATTTTATTTTGTGTTTTTTGTTTTTGCTTCTGTTTAGGAATAAATAATCCATCTAGCCTCTGTTTAGATGTGATTTTGTCTTTTAATTAGTGTTTGTGCCAAGTTAAACCTATTGGATCTTCTTGGATGATAGTTATTTGATCTTGCTGTAATTTCCAGAATCTTTGCGCTCAATGCCCGAATTGTTAAAAATCACCAGAACATGATAAAATAGTGATTCTAATCGCTGCTGATAAATAAAACAATTGTCCAGGTCGTCTAATTTTTCTAGAATTTTTTGGGTTACAGAAGTTTGCGTTAGTTACAGATTACTACAGACTGTTCTGTTTTTGACAGATTCTGTTTTGCGTGTGTTGTTTGCTTATTTTGATGAATCTATGGCTAGTAAAATAGTTTATAATCCATATATAAGTTGGAATAAAGTAGGTTTAACACCAATATAAATAAATAATGAGTTCATTACAGTACCTTAAAGTAGTCTTTTGTTTTCTTTCTCTAACGGAGCTCATGAGATTTCTATTGAGTTTTGTGTTGTGAAGTTTTCAAGTTTTGGGTGAATTCTTTTGATGGATTATGGAACAAGGAGTGGCAAGAGCCTAAGCTTGGGGATGCCCATGGCACCCCCAAGATAATTCAAGGACACCAAAAAGTCAAGCTTGGGGATGCCCCGGAAGGCATCCCCTCTTTCGTCCACTTCCATCGGTAATTTACTTGGAGCTATATTTTTATTCACCAACATGATATGTGTTTTTCTTGGAGCGTCTTGTATTATTTGCGTCTTTACTTGTTAGTTTACCAAAATCATCCTTGCTGTACACACCTTTTGAGAGAGCCATACATGATTTGGAATTTGTTAGAATACTCTATGTGCTTCACTTATATCTTTTGAGCGTGATAATTTTTGCTCTAGTGCTTCACTTAGATCTTTTAGAGCTCGGTGGTGGATTTGTTTTAAAGAAACTTGATCTCTCATGCTTCACTTAGATTATTTTGAGAGTCGTTAATAGCATGGGAATTTGCTTAATGTTAATATACTTGGTATTCAAGATATGTGAAACTTTCTTTTGAGTGAATTGAATACTAAGATAAATTTAATGCTTGATAATTGTTTTGAGATATGGAGGTAATAATATCAAAGTCGTGCTAGTTGATAATTGTGAATTTGAGAAATACTTGTGTTGAAGTTTGCAAGTCCCGTAGCATGCACGTATGGTTAAAGTTGTGTAACAAATTTGCAACATGAAGTGTACATGGCTTGTGCATCCTTATGAGTGGCGGTCGGGGACGAGCGATGGTCTTTTCCTACCAATCTATCCCCCTAGGAGCATTGCGCGTAGTACTTGATTTTTTGATGGCTTCTAAATTTTTGCAACAAGTATATGAGTTCTTTTGACTAATGTTGAGTCCATGGATTATACACACTTTTACCTTTCCGCAATTGCTAGCCTCTTCGGTACCGTGCATTGCCCTTTCTCACCTTGAGAGTTGGTGCAAACTTCGCCGGTGCATCCAAACCCCGTGATATGATATGCTCTTTCACACATAAACCTCCTTATATCTTCCTCAAAACAGCCACCATACCTACCTATCATGGCATTTCCATAGCCATTCCGAGATATATTGCCATGCAACTTCCATCATCATTATTATGACATACATTACTTTTGTCATATTGCCATTGCATGATCATTGAGTTGACATAGTATTTGTGGCAAAGCCACCATGCATTATTTTCCATACATGTCACTCTTGATTCATTGCACCATCCCGATACATCACGGAGGCATTCATATAGAGTCATGTTTTGTTCTAAGTTTCGAGTTGTAATTGTTGAGTTGTAAGAGAAATAAAAGTGTGATGATCATCATTATTAGAGCATTGTCCCAACTGAGGAAAGGATGATGGAGACGATGATTCCCCCATAAGTCGGGATGAGACTCCGGATGAAAAAAAAAAGAGCAAGGCCAAAAAAAAGGCCCAAAAAATGAGAGAAAAAGAGAGAAGGGACAATGCTACTATCCTTTTACCACACTTGTGCTTCAAAGTAGCACCTTGTTCTTCATGTAGTGAGTCTCATATATTGTGCTTCAAAGTAGCACTAAGATCTTCATGATAGAGAGTCTCTCATTTTGTCACTTTCATATACTAGTGGGAATTTTTCATTATAGAACTTGGCTTGTATATTCCAATGATGGGCTTCCTCAAAGTGCCCTAGGTCTTCGTGAGCAAGCAAGTTGGATGCACACCCACTTAGTTTCTTTTGTAGAGCTTTCATATACTTATAGCTCTAGTGCATCTGTTGCATGGCAATCCCTACTCCTCATGTTGACATCAATTGATGGGCATCTCCATAGCCCGTTGATTATCCTCATCGATATGAGACTTTCTCCTTTTTTGTCTTCTCCACACAATCCCATCATCATATTCTATTCCACCCATAGTGCTATATCCATGGCTCGCGCTCATGTATTGCGTAAAGGTTGAAAGAGTTTGAGATTATTTGAGTATGAAACAATTGCTTGGCTTGTCATCGGGGGTATAGAAATTGGGAACATCTTTGTGTGACGAAAATGAAGCATAGCCTAACTATATGATTTTGTAGGGATGAACTTTCTTTTGCCATGTTATTTTGAGAAGACATGATTGCTTTGATTAGTATGCTTGAAGTATTATTATTTTTATGTCAATATGAACCTTTGTCTTAAATCTTTCGGATCTGAATATTCATATCACAAGTAAGAAGATTTATATTGAAATTATGCCAAAGTATCACTCTGCATCAAAAAATCTCTTTTTATCACTTACCTACACGAGGACGAGCAGGAATTAAGCTTGGGGATGTCTGATACGTCTCCAACGTATCTATAATTTTTTATTGCTCCATGCTACTTTATCTACTGTTTTGGACTATATTGGGCTTTATTTTCCACTTTTATATTACTTTTGGGACTAACCTATTAAACGGAGGCCCAGCCCAGAATTGCTGTTTTTTGCCTATTTCAGTGTTTCGAAGAAACGGAATATCAAACGGAGTCCAAACGGAATGAAACCTTCGGGAACGTGATTCTCTCACAGCGTGATCTAGGAGACTTGGACCCTACTCCAAGAAGTGCCAGAGGCGGTCACGAGGGTGGAGGGCATCCCCCCTGGGCGCGCCCCCCTACCTCGTGGGCCCCCTGACGCTCCACCGACGTACTCCTTCCTCCTATATATACCTACGTATCCCCAAACGGTCAGAAGAGGAGCCAAAAACCTAATTCCACTGCCGCAACTTCCTGTATCCACGAGATCCCATCTTGGGGCCTGTTCTGGAGCTCCGCCGGAGGGGGCATCCACCACGGAGGGCTTCTACATCAACACCATAGCCCCTCCGATGAAGTGTGAGTAGTTTACTTCAGACCTTGGGTCCATAGCTAGTAGCTAGATGGCTTCTTCTCTCTTTTGGATCTCAATACAATGTTCTCCCCTCTCTCGTGGAGATCTATTCGATGTAATCTTCTTTTTGCGGTGTGTTTGGTGAGACCGATGAATTGTGGGTTTATGATCCAGCTTATCTATGAATAATATTTGAATCTTCTCTGAATTCTTTTATGTATGATTGAGTTATCTTTGCAAGTCTCTTCGAAATATCCGTTTGGTTTGGCCAACTAGATTGGTAGTTCTTGCAATGGGAGAAGTGTTTAGCTTTGGGTTCAATCTTGCGGTGTCCTTACCAAAGGATGTGTAAAGGGTTGCAAGGCACGTATTGTATTGTTTCCATCGAGGATAACAATATGGGGTATTTATCATATTGCATGAATTTATTCCTCTACATCATGTCATCTTGCTTAAGGCGTTACTCTGCTTTTTAACTTAATACTCCAGATGCATGCTGGATAGCGGTCGATGAGTGGAGTAATAGTAGTAGATGCAGAATCGTTTCGATCTACTTGTCTCGGACGTACATGATCATACCTAGATAACCTCATAACTATGCTAAATTCTGTCAATTGCTCAACAGTAATTTGTTCACCCACCGTAGAATACTTATGCTCTTGAGAGAAGCCACTAGTGAAACCTATGGCCCCCGGGTCTATTCTCATCATATCAATCTCTATCACTTTATTTACTTGCTTTGTTTTTACTTTGCTTTTACATTTTACTTTGCATATTTATACCAAAAATACGAAAAATATTATCTCTATCAGATCTCACTCTCGTAAGTGACCGTGAAGGGATTGACAACCCCTAATCGCGTTGGTTGCGAGTAGCTATCGTTTTGTGCAGTACGAGGGACTTTGCGTGGCCTCCTCTTGGATTGATACCTTGGTTCTCAAAAACTGAGGGAAATACTTACGCTACTGTGCTGCATCATCCTCTCCTCTTCGGGGAAAACCAACGCAAGCTCAAGACGTAGCAGCTGGCTGGCCCGTAAAAGCACCAGCGATCCCAGCACATCCGAAATGAGGGACGGCAATGGGAAGCCACGGCGTAATAAAAACAAACGCCAAAACAAGGAAGAGAGCCCGGACAACACAACGGTTAACACAGGATTCAGGAGCTCTCGACCCGATCAGCAAAAGAAGCCACTTAAAGGCAGTAAAGAGGGACCGTCCGATCTGAACAGAGTCCTGGACAGACTGTGCCAAATTCATGGCACCCCCGACAAACCTGCGAACCACACGCATAGAGAGTGTTGGGTCTTCAAGCAGGCCGGCAAATTAAATGCCGAACACAAGGGAAGGGAAACACCAAGTGAAGACGAGGATGAACCTCGTCAGCCGAACACTGGGGGACAGAAAAAATTCCCACCAGATGTTAAAACTGTAAACATGATCCACACGACTCATACATCCACGAGAAGGCACGAACACGCGCTCGGAAACGCGTGCGCTATAGAGCCCGTCGTACCCACTCCTAGCTATTGGATGACTAGTCCGATCACCTTCGATCACACGGACCTCCTGACTATTATTCGGCGCGAAGGAACAGAGGCCTTGGTGCTTGACCCAATAATCAACGGATACCATCTCACCCACGTCCTCATGGACGGCGACAGCAGTCTCAATTTAATATATGAGGACACTGTCCGCAGGATGGGGATAGACCCATCCAGAATTAGTCAAAGCAACACCACCTTTGAAGGGGTGATACCAGGCATTGAAGCCTACAGCAGGGGCTCCGTCGTACTGGAGGTAACATTCGGCTCCCCAGGCAACTCCAGAAGCGAAGAATTACTCTTCATCATCGCACCTTTCCAAAGCGACTATCATGCATTGCTTGGAAGAACGACCTTCGCCCGCTTCAACGCATTACCGCACTATGCCTACCTTACACTCAAGATGCCCGGTCCACGTGGTGTCATCACCGTTAACGGAAAGACAGAGTGCCCTTCACGCGCGGAGGAATACGCAACGGCCCTAGCGGCCGAACTATAAGCGGACTCCAATATCAAAAAGCATGACTGGTCATCAAGACCACAGACTCGGTTAGACGAGTCCGGCAGCCCGGATAAAACTGAACCAGGGCACCGTATATGTAATCCCTTAGAGGACACCAGGGGCTGTAGATATTTAATATAGCCCCACACTTGGCTCCACCTTATTGGCAGGCCAGCATTTCACACTTTTACTATTCATCGCATACTTACGTTGTACTCCCCTACATGATTTTTCTTCTTCACAGACAACATTCACGCGATGCCCTTCCAGGATATGGCACAACGGAGACAAAGGCGCAGACGTGCAGTAGGGCCCCGCTCAAAAGGTTTCTCTTTAGATTAAGCCCCTGTGTAAACCTTTTCTATTGCCTCTTGTTGTTAAAATCCCATGGGTTCCATACCCATAGAGGATACTGCCGTTTTTGGCATTTCGCCACGGCAGACTAATGCACGTACCTGGAACCACAGGGTTTATAATGAATGGGACCTTTTGGCCCATTTTCTGTTATAAAGTCCGAACACCTTCGGGAGTGTTCGGCGTCACGAGTTTGGCCTTATATGCATCAGCTCCGAATCATGTCTTTGGTCAAATGTTGGGTTTGCCCGGCTCCTGGGTTTGCCGCCTTACGTTCCGTTTTTATCGGCTAAGGAGGCCAAAGGAGAACTACTGCGATTGTGCCCTGGTTATTCCGGATGAGCACCTCGAGAGAAAGCGAAAACCATTTGTCATGATACTGAGAGACTGTTCAACCACTCGAAGACTTATCGGAATCTTTAGGATCCCTCCGCATTAACGAAGCACCGTTTCCCGGTCATGTACACACGCGCCCGTATTCGGATGCACGCGAAGGTACCAGGGGCTACATAGTAGCCCCACTATTAGACTCCAATGGCTAAGCGAAAGTGTTACAGCTATATAGTCCGGTTGCCTAGTTCGACCTGCGATCACCTCCTTAATGGACCAAGACGTTGGATCAAGTGTGATTATGCACATTTTTCGCGAACACCCCCGCATTGTATGCGTGGGGGCTAAAGCCAACGACTGCTAACTTTCGGATTACATATACATATATAAAAAAACGGCCGCACAGGAGACACAATAATACTTTCAGGAAAAAAGTATAAATATAGCCTTATAACCAAAATAACATTGTTTTTACAATGATCTGATTTGTCACTCGAACAAGACATTCTTCGAGCAATGCGCCTCTATTAAGCGGGCACCTTCTGTTACCTGCACCAAATAGTGCTCGGCCGGATATTGGCCTCCCTCCGGATTCTGGGTCGCCACAATGGTGGCCTCCATATCTGTCCAATATGCTTTAACGGGGGCAAGGGCCATCCGTGCACCTTCTATGCATGCCGACCTTCTCATAGCATCGATCTGAGGTACAGCCCCAAGGAACTATTGCACCAAGCCAAAGTAATTGTCCGGCTTAGGCCCCTTCGGCCAAAGATGGTCTATTACAGACCGCATTGCAAGCCCAGACAACCTGTGAAGTTCCGCCACAGCAGCCATCTTATCACTTAACGGCAGCGGGCGCACGGGAGCATTGAATTGCGACCAGAAAAGCTTCTCCACTTCTTTATCACCTTGATCTTCGAAAAACTTGGTTGCATCAGCTGTACTCTTCGCCAAGTCCGCATACACATCTGCAGGACTCCAGCGTCCGTCCAGGGGAGCATACTGCGGATCTAAAAACTTCGTCCACAGTAAGTAGGAGCCCCCAGCCGCGACGGCCTGTTGAAGCTCCTCCCGCACACCCCTGACCTCGGTCCGCATCTCCTTGGCGGCATTAAGTGCCTTGTTCAGGTCGGCCGAACTAGCCTTATTCTCCTTTTCAAGGAGTTCATAACGGTCCGCGGCATTTTTTAACTCCACAGCCATTTCGGCTATCCTTTCCTCGCTTCGGCGATGAGCAGCCTGTTCGGCTCTCAACTCTTCGGCCGCCTTTAGGGTAGACGCATTGCTAACCCGAGCTTGCTCCTTGGCCTGGGCAAGTTCCGCCCTCAGGGCCTCCACGGCAGCAGCACCATCTGCAGTCTGAACATATTACAATATGCCGCTCTCATATTTTCCTATACAACATAATAAGGAAGGCAGAGCACATACCTTGTGACTTGTCCAGCCGCTCGCTTACCAGCGTGATATCGGCATCAATAGATCTGATCTTCCTCGTTAGTTCGGCAACTTCAACGGACTGGTTGGCGGCCGGACCCACTGATACCTGCGCATTTGTACAGCGCAATCATTTACATATGATCCCCCGTTTGCCGCCTACGGCGGGCAACCAAAGTCTCAGGGGCTACTATCTATATGGAGCACACCTAGTGCGTGCCTCACAGCCAAAAAATAGTGTATTTTTTACTACATACCTCAAAGCCTCTGAGCAGGCTTGTAAATGCTTCATTCAAACCGCTTGTGGCGGATGAAATCTTCTTGAGCACCGCGCTCATTAATGAGTGGTGCTCCTCCGAGAGCGCAGCTTCGCTCCATGAGGGCCTACCGAGACGTCGGCGGTCATCGCCTTTGTCTTGGGACCCTTCTCATGCCCCGTGGGAGCCAAATGCTCCGGGCTCTGGGCGGCCGACGCATCGGCTCCCGGCTTCGACGGGTCCGGACCCCTCCATGACGATACCTCGGTGTCGCCCGCTTCATGAGTCGGAGAGGTGGGTGGGGTCTCGCTCTCCATCATCTCCGGAGGAAGATCCCCCGAAGACGAACTCTGTTGAGAAGAGCTGCTAGCCGGACTGCAAAAGACGGATCCTGGTTATTGGTCTAGGAGAAATGCAGCACCTTTGAGTTAACGATTGACTTACAGCTCGTTGGAGGGCTGGCCTGTTGGCGGGCATGACGCGGTAAGGGTGCCCGTCGGGGCAGAGCCCCCTGGCGATACCTTTTTCCCTAGTTTGGGCATCTCTGTCTCCAAGTCTTCGTAGGCGGCCCTCTTCTTACCACGCGGGGAGGAGGCTTTGGCCTCCCCTTCCCGACTATCCTCCTTAGGGGAGGTAACAATTCCCCCGGTTCGGATGCGTAGCGTGTGAAGTTCGTTTTCTTCGTTCTTCTCCTTGTCTTTCCTTGAGGGCATTCTACTGAGTACCCGGTCAAGCATCTTGGCCATGGTGGGGCCAGGCGAGCCTTCGGGAAGTGGCGCCGGACACCTGATTCTCTCCGCCTTGCTAAGCCATTCCTGGCCACGGATGATTTTCAGAATAACAACTATGATAAATACAAAACAAGGTGTCTGGTATCAAGGTTACTTACTTGGATATCTGGGCGATTGCAGCTTAGGCCCGCATCCTCGATGGTGTCCGGACACTCTACTTTCGGTCCGAAGAATAATTTGCACAGCCCTTCGAGCTTCAGGCCGAAGAAGTGCTTAACAGTCCGCGGACCCTCTGGGTTGAACTCCCACATCCGGAGAGGCCGGCGTTGGCACGGCAACATCCGTCTGATTAACATCACTTGCATTATGCTGACAAGATTAATATCTCTCTCAAGAAGCTCCCGGATGCGGCTCTGTAGTACAAGTACATCACCAGCGGGCCCCCAATTCCGTCCTATGTCGGTCCAAGACGCCAATTGTGACGAAGGGCCCGAACGGAACTCGGGGGCGGCCACCCACTTTGTGCCTCTGGGAGCCGTAACATAAAACCACCTCCGTTGCCATACATCGGATACTTCGGGAAAAGAGCCCTCTGGCCATGGGGCGTCGGCGTTCCTGCTTATTATGGCACCTCCGCACTCCACGTGTTGCCCCTCGATCATCTTCAGCTTCACATTGAAGGTCTTGAGCCATAAGCCGAAGTGTGGGGTGACGTGGAGGAAGGCCTCGCACACTATAATGAACGACGAGATATGGAGGATAGCGTCCGGAGCTAGATCATGGAAATCCAACCCGTAATAGAACATGAGCCCGCTCACAAAAGGATCGAGGGTGAGGCCCAAGCCGCGGAGGAAGTGAGGAACAAACACGACGTTCTCATTGGGCTCCGGTGTAGGGATGACCTGCCCTGGAGCGGGAAGCCTGTGCTGGATGTCGGCGGTCAAATATCCAACCGCCCTAAGCTTCGCGATGTCCTCCTCTTGAATCGAGGAGGCCACCCACCGGCCTTGAGAGTTGGATCCGGACATATGGGAGGATCTAGGGTGTTGGAGCTTAGGCCTCGGGTGTTAGAACTCGATGTGCGAGAAGGCGCGAGGGAGGTGGAAAAGAGGCGTAGGCCTCGACCCCTTTTACAAAGGAGGTGAATATCAAGAGTCCTTAGGGTGACCGCTTGAGGTTTACCCAACGGCACACGGAGTCATGCCAACAGTCGTCATGGGGCTACGTGCACCCGCGTTGATGGAAGATCCCGTAATAAGAGGAACACGATCTCTGCCTCGACAGGGCGTGCCAATAAAACCGCCTCGCAACACGAGTCCAGGTAGGGCGAAAAACACCGGTTCGTGTTGGACCGGGCCACGATGCGAAGACACGACGTACAGAGATTGCCAGCAGATCAGATTTATGCTATAATGGTGTATGAGAATCACCTCGCGGATCCGGACACGATCTAAGTGTTCGATAATTACTTTGGAGTATTCGGAGATGGAACCCGCCCTGCAATGCCGAAGACAAGACTGCGCGCCGGACTCATTGTCATTGAAGCCTGGTTCGGGAGCTCTTGAGGAGTCTGGATTAGGGGTATCCGGACAGCCGGACTGTGTACAACGTCTGGACTATTGAAGCGTGAAGATACAAGACTCAAGACTTCGTCCCGTGTCCGGATGGGACTCTCCTTGGCGTGGAAGGCAAGCTTGGCGATTCGGATGTAATATTTCCTTCCTTGTAACCAACTCCGTGTAAACCCTAGCCCTCTCCGGTGTCTATATAAACCGGAGAGGTTGGTCCTTAGAAGGCCGATCACAATTACAGTCATACCATCATAGGCTAGCTTCTAGGGTTTAGCCTCTACGATCTCGTGGTAGATCTACTCTTGTACTACTCATATCTTCAATATTAATCAACTAGGAAGTAGGGTTTTACCTCCATCGAGAGGGCCCGAACCTGGGTAAACATTGTGTCCCTTGCTTCCTGTTACCATCAGCCTAAGACGCATAGATCGGGACCCCCTACCCGAGATCCGCCGGTTTGACACCGACAGTGGCGCCCCCCCCCCCCCATGGGTCCGAATTGGACTAGGGGAAGGGGGCGGCGCCCCCCTTGCCCTTTCCTACTCCCTCTCTCTTTCCCTCTTTCCTTCTCTCCTACACCGAAAAGGAAAGGGATTCCTTCAAGAACTTGGAAGTTCTAGTAGGACTCCATACTGTGCGCCCCTAGGGGGGCGGCCTCTCTCCCTCCCTCCTTTATATACGTGGGCAGGGGGCACCCAAAAGGCACACCAAGTCTTCTCTTAGCCGTGTGTGGTGCCCCCCTCCGCAGTTACACACCTCGGTCATATCGTCGTAGTGCTTAGGCGAAGCCCTGCGCCGGTAACTTCATCATCACCGTCGCCATGCCATCGTGCTGATGGAACTCTCCCTCATCCTCAACTGGATCAATAGCTCGAGGGACGTCATCGAGCTAAACGTGTGCTGAACGCGGAGGTGCCGTACGTTCGGTGCTTGGATCGGTTGGATCGCGAAGATGTTCGACTACATCAACCGCGTTCCTAAATGCTTCCGCATTCGGTCTGCGAGGGTACGTGGACACACTCTCCCCGCTCGTTGATATGCTTCTCCTAGATAGATCTTGCGTGATCGTAGGATTTTTTTTGAAATACTACGTTCCCCAACAGTGGTTGGGTTGTACCTTAAGACATTTGTCGTCTCCCGATCGTCGGTATCGCCTACCTCTCTAACTGCATCTCCCGCAGAGGCCTCATCGGCCGCATCACCAACATCGTCCTCACCATTGTCAGGTGTCTGCGGAGACATTACTCTATTGATGCCATTGAAGGGCAGCACCCGTCAGAGTGTCTGCGGAAACATGAACTACCTCGCCATGTGAAGAGTGTCCGAAAGACGCCAACCAACGACACACTATAAAAATCCAAGAAAGAAATCAAAAAATGACATATTTTTTACTGATATCTATCCCGAATAATAAAGAGGTTATTGCTTCTGGCGGTACGTGACCGAAATTGTCTCCAAAGTTGTAAAATATTACCAGTCAATGACACCTGTAAGTGATAAAAAAACGTTTCACGCAGGGGAATCCCCACCCGGGTCGGCCCATGTAGTAGGAATCTTCCATACTTGCGCTCTGCGCGCTAGTAGAAGAGGCAACACGCATGTTTCTGAAGGAAATATGCCCTAGAGGCAATAATAAATTTATTATTTATTTTCTTATATCATGATAAATGTTTAATATTTATGCTAGAATTGTATTAACCGGAAACATAATACATGTGTGAATACATAGACAAACAGTATGTCACTAGTATGCCTCTACTTGACTAGCTCGTTGATCAAAGATGGTTAAGTTTCCTAGCCATTGACATGGGTTGTCATTTTATTAACGGTATCACATCATTAGGAGAATGATGCGATTGACATGACCCATTCCGTTAGCTTAGCACCCGATCGTTTAGTATGTTGCTATTGCTTTCTTCATGACTTATACATGTTCCTATGACTATGAGATTATGCAACTCCCATTTACCGGAGGAACACTTTGTGTGCTACCAAACGACACAACGTAACTAGGTGATTATAAAAGTGCTCTACAGGTGTCTCCGAAGGTACTTGTTGGGTTGGTGTATTTCGAGATTAGGATTTGTCACTCCGATTGTCGGAGAGGTATCTCTGGGCCCTCTCGGTAATGCACATTACTTAAGCCTTGCAAGCATTGCAACTAATGAGTTAGTTATGAGATGATGTATTACGGAATGAGTAAAGAGACTTGCCGGTAACGAGATTGAACTAGGTATTGAGATACCGACGATCGAATCTCGGGCAAGTAACATACCGATGACAAAGGAACAACGTATGTTGTTATGCGGTCTCGACCGATAAAGATCTTACGTAGAATATGTAGGAGCCAATATGAGCATCCAGGTTCCGCTATTGGTTATTGACCGAGAGGCGTGTCTCGGTCATGTCTACATAGTTCTCGAACCCGTAGGGTCCGCACGCTTAACGTTTGATGTGGTTATATTATGAGTTTATATGTTTTGATGTACGAAGGTTGCTCGAGTCCGGATGTGATCACGGACATGACGAGGAGTATCGAAATGGTCGTGACATGAAGATTGATATATTGGAAGCCTATGTTTGGATGTCGGAAGTGTTCCGGGTGAAATCGGGATTTTACCGGAGTAACGGGAGGTTACCGGAACCCCCCGGGAGGTTAATGGGCCATAGTGGGCCTTAGTGGAAGAGGAGAGAGGCAAGGGCAAGGGGCGCGCCCTCCCCTAGTCCGAATAGGACAGGAGAGAGGCGGCCCCTTCATTCTTCTCCTCCACCTCTTTCCCCCAAGTCCTAATCCAACTAGGAAAGAGAGGGATCCTACTCCCGGTGGGAGTAGGACTCCTCCTGGCGCGCCCCCTCTAGGCCGGACGCACCTCCCCCCTTGCTCCTTTATATACGGGGGCAGGGGGCACCCCAAAGACACAACAATTGATCGTTTGATCTTTTAGCGTGCAGCGGTGCCCCCTCCACCATAGTCCACCTCGATAATATTGTAGCGGTGCTTAGGCGAAGCCTGCGTCGATAGAACATCATCATCGTCACCACGCCGTCATCTTGTGAAACTCTCCCTCAACACTCGGCTAGATCGGAGTTCGAGGATGTCATCGGCTGAGCGTGTGCTGAACTTCGGAGGTGCCGTGCGTTCGGTACTTGATCGGTCGGATCGTGAAGACGTACGACTACATCAACCGCGTTGTGCTAACGCTTCCGCTTTCGGTCTACAAGGGTACGAAAACACTCTCCCCTCTCATTGCTATGCATCACCATGATCTTGCGTGTGCGTAGGAATTTTTTTGAAATTACTATGTTCCCCAACAGTGGCATCTGGCCTGGTTTTATGCGTAGATGTCATATGCATGAGTAGAACACAAGTGAGTTGTGGGAGATATAAATCATACTGCTTACCAGCATGTCATACTTTGGTTCGGCGGTATTGTTGGATGAAGCTGCCGGGACCGACATTACGCGTACGCTTACGCGAGACTGGTTCTACCGACGTGCTTTGCACACAGGTGGTGGCGGTGTCGGTTTCTCCAACTTTAGTTGAAGCGGGTGTGGCTACGCCCGGTCCTTGCGAAGGTTAAAACAACACCAACTTGACAAACTATCGTTGTGGTTTTGATGCGTAGGTAAGAATGGTTCTTGCTAAGCCCGTAGCAGCCACGTAAAATTTGCAACAACAAAGTAGAGGACGTATAACTTGTTTTTGCAGGGCATGTTGTGATGTGATATGGTCAAGACATGATGCTAAATTTTATTGTATGAGATGATCATGTTTTGTTGCCGAGTTATCAGCAACTGGCAGGAGTCATGTGGTTGTCGCTTTATTGTATGCAATGCAATCGCCCTGTAATGCTTTACTTTATCACTAAGCGGTAGCGATAGTCGTAGAAGCATAAGATTGGCGAGACGACAACGATGCTACGATGGAGATCAAGGTGTCGCACCGGTGACGATGGTGATCATGACGGTGCTTCGGAGATGGAGATCACAAGCACAAGATGATGATGGCCATATCATATCACTTATATTGATTGCATGTGATGTTTATCTTTTATGCATCTTATCTTGATTTGATTGACGGTAGCATTATAAGATGATCCCTCACAAAATTATCAAAGTATAAGTGTTCTCCCTGAGTATGCACCGTTGCGAAAGTTCTTCGTGCTGAGACACCACGTGATGATCAGGTGTGATAGGCTCTACGTTCAAATACAACGGGTGCAAAACAGTTGCACGCGGAATACTCGAGTTAAATTGTGAGCCTAGCATATAACAGATATGGCCTCGAACACGGAGACCGAAAGGTCGGCGTGAATCATATAGTAGATATGTCGGACCGGATTTTGGGATATTAATTTCCCGAAAATGGCCCTTGTGCTCACCAGCCCGAGGATTCTTTGTTAATGATGAGGCACCAACTTGATACTGAAATTCCAAGCAAAATACATAATATGTAGTATAAGACCATTCTAGCCTATGAGTACAACAATTGGTTTCTAGTGGTTGATGGCGGAGCGGTTTGTGGATCTTCAGCGTCTATGGGACTCCATTTCCCACAGAACAGTGACCTGTGTTAACTCCTATCTTCGCGAGGTTGCTATCACCATTGCTTAGGTTCAGGGCTGTCATCGCAACGCTCCTCTCCAAGCAAGAAATCTGGCCAAGACAATAGCCAGGGACAAGCCAGTGAGTACTTTGAATGTACTCGCAAACAATATGAACACGGGTATAATATAACAACCGATAATCATGCTCTGAAAACATTCTATGATCACAACGTCAGTCATAAAAATAAAATCCCTGATGCATGCAAGCAGGTCATTTATATGCAACAATGAATATGTAATAACAGAGTAGTAATAAAAATGCATCGATCGGGTGTCTGAAGCGACTCCTCGAAAGGATAGTAAATAACGAGCATGCCTCAGTCGGGCGTCTGAGCGACACTACATAAAGGACTTATGAAGTAAATAAATAATAACCAGGCCACAGTCGGGCGTCTGAGCGACACCACATAAAGGGCTTATAAAGCAAATAAATAACAAGCATGCCACAGTCGGGCGTCTGAGCGACACCACATAAAGGGCTTATAAAGTAAATAAATGACAAGCATGCCACAGTCGGGCGTCTGGGCGACACCACATAAAGGGCTTATAAAGTAAATAAATAACAAGCATGCCACAGTCGGGCGTCTGAGCGACACCACAAAAAGGGCTTATAAATAATAAAAGTGAATATCCAGGAGGTAGAACCATCCCAGGGATACTCGATAATTCAAATAATATAACGGGTTTGTCCATAACAAATAATAATCATGATCATCACAAGTCACAAGTCATGATCCAAGTTCTGGTTTGGTAGTTTCTCCTCCGAAGACCGACACTAAGACCGACACTTGACCCATCCTGCATCGTAGTCCTTAACCATGGACACGGCTATTGAATAGATTTAACCTCTGCGGAGGGTGTACTCTTTACCCCACGAGTAACAGTTCCTTTAGTCCATCGGGACTAATTCCATTACGGTCTTTTAATTGAAAACACGCCTAACTCAGCACACACCGACTTAACTTACGGTGTGCGGAATCACCCACGACACTGTTAAGCAAAATTCTAAGTGGGAGGCTACAACCTCGCGTAGCATGGGATCAAATTTATATCGAGCGCTCTAAGGGGTGCCCCCCTCTCGGTCCCAACCGGAAGCACCCATGCCCCCGGACCAGGTGGCATGCCTACCGGATGCAGCCGGTATCTTCCACCATGGCCTCTCTGTACGGTGTGTGCTAGGAAGGTGCTTACACTTACTGAACCATACCCTACCTGCGGCAGGGACAAGTGGTAGTACGAAGCAAGTATGGGGGTTACTGGAACAAGACTCGATCTACGGTCGACTCAGGAGGTTTAAGATTCCCTGCATTATATGCGTAACAAAAATTCTTCAACCAACAGGATCACCACTCATTGTACCTTACTATGCCATACCGGACATAACCGTCCCGACGGAGACCGGAGACAAGCTCACACCTACCCAAGGCAGAGACTTTCCCGGATTTCTTTCCGGCATGCAGGCAAGGCATACGAGGACGATTACCATCACCCGTATATCCACTTCCAATAGCAAGGAAGTCTCCAATATGCATTCATGCAAATGATGGTGTCACCACATAAGATAACGAGTTCTCCGTATTAAGGTGGAGTTGTAATCGCGTCAACCAACACAAAAATATTATGCCAAGGTTCAGAATGCTTGCCTTCAAGGGTATGCAAGTGGGGGTGCATATTTTGAAAGTTGTCTTCTTCTTCAAAAACCTATTTTTGAAATTATTCAAATTAAAACATAGTTTCAAAACAGTATAAAAAGTTGTCTGAAATTTTTTCAAATAAAATCTTAAAATAAACTAGACTAAATTTGAGAGAGGTAGGAAAAGGAATCAACTTATTTGGAGTTTTATTTTAAAAGATATAGCCAGTCAAAGTTCTGGTCAAATTCTATTTTTTTATATAAAACAGAAAAAAGAAAAACGTTTCGAAAACTGGACACGTCGAAGGCGTACTCTGTGTTTACGCTACCACTTAAAACACGTGGCGGCGGGGCTGATCATCGGTGGGTCCCAGGCCCTTGGTCAGGTTGACCGATCGCCGCGTCTTCTCCTCCTCGCCCGAGCGGGCGGGGTTACAGCGATCGCCGCCGATGAACAGCGGCTCCCACGGGATCAAGGCAGGATGGATCCGCCAGGCCGGGGCGGTTCTCCCGATGGTTGTTGGGTCGGCGGGGGTGAAGGAAGTTGCCGGCGGCGAGCTTCGCGGCGGCCGGCAGCTTCAGGTGAGTTTGGGGTCCTGGGCTGCGGTGGTTCCCGAGCGGGTCGGAGGTGTTAGGCGGCTCCGTAGGGTCATGGGGAGTCGAGCAGTGGCGTCAGACAGGCGGGGCCCTGTTGCGATGAGAACGGGCTGGGGCGCGCGCCGAATCGGCCGGAGTCGGGGAAGACGGCTTCCTCCCGACGATTGCTGGCTGTGGGGGTGCAATGGGGGTGGCCTGAGGTCGCCTGAGTGGCTGGACGAGTCCGAGGTCTCCTTTATAGCTCATCAAGGTCGGTCCGTGGCGGCCGGAGATAAGCTTCGGCGAACCGCCTTCTTGTAGTATGCGAGGGCATCGTGGCGGCGACGGGCGCTATGACAAGCTCGTGGATGAGCTCGGGCTGTTCCACAAGCGAAGTGGCGCGTTAGCGTGGCTCGGCGGCGCCGACCGAGGCGAGGCTGTCGGCGGCGGTGGCGGCTTATGAGGCGGTCTTTGTAGGGTGCCGGAGGGGGGCCAGCGGCTCTGCGACGAGGAGGAGTCGGGTCTTGGCTGCAGTGGGAGGGGCGAGCAGGCGCGGGAGGCGGCACGCGACGCTGGCGACCCGTCTTGCACGACGATGCAAAGCAGCGCTCTGGCCGCGCCCAGAGCATGCACGCCAACTGTTCGGCGAAATGCCAGTGGGTGCTAGGGGTTTTGGATGACGCTGGGGACTAACAGGCCTAGGTTAGGGTCGTCTAGGAGCTTAGTGGACATGCTAGTTTGTCCAGAGGTGCAAGGTCACAGTGCAAAACTAAAATCATGCCAAAACTGTCCCTGCACTCAAGGTGTTTGACAAAATGCCAAGAGCATCTAGGAAACTCTTGGAGAGGCCAAAATCTCCAGATCAGGGTCTCTTTAGATAAAGTAGAGGATGGCAAGGTTAGTTGGCCAAAACTAGAAACTTGATAGTGCAAGTTTGTGAGAAAACTGATTCTGGACAGAAAGAAAAGGGCATAATTGCATGCACTTAAAATCCTCCAATGGGTCCACTCTTCTGGACTTAAGGATTTGGCAGGGTGGTCTATATGCAGGAGAAATGATCATGGGTAAAGGAGCAAGTTAAAATATGGTTGCAGTACAAATCATCAAGTTGGACCAGAATGAAAATGAGGATGATTCACTCAAATTTTCCAAAGGACATAACTGTTTTTTTGCAAAAAGTTGAATAATATACTCCTACTGACATCCCATAATTTTGGTGAAAGTTTTAAAGGAATATTTAATTAGGTTGTAGTGCAAAATTGCCCACTGGACCAGATTTGAAAATTTGATGTAGAGCTCAAAATATCCAATGAATGAAATATATTTTTGCATAAAAGTGATTTAAAAACATCACATGACATCCCCAAATTTTCGTGGAATTTTTGAATGAATTTATAAAAGGGGTGCAGTGCAAATGGGACCCTAAACTTGTGAAAAAACATTTTAGAGAGACGAAGCTCAGGGATAAATAATTATATAAATAATCCCACCGATAAAAGAATTGTTTTATTTGAGAGGGTAAATGAGTCCAATAATTATTGAAAAGTTTTCACTTGGGGTAAAAACTCCATAATAATAGAGAAAAGAATGGTTCTGAAATCAAAAGGGAATCCAGAAAATAAAATTTTAAGTTTCCTGGCAAAATTTTAACAAACAAAACATGGTTAAATTTTTGGGGCGTCACAAGATATGATCAACATAGTGATGTTCACCATTGAAACTACTCCACACGTGATGATCGGACATGGTTTAGTTGATTTGGATCACGTGATCACTTAGAGGATTAGAGGGATGTCTATCTAAGTGGGAGTTCTTAAGTAATATGAATAATTGAACTTAAATTTATCATGAACTTAGTACCTGATAGTATCTTTCTTGTCTATGTTGATTGTAGATAGATGGCCCGTCTTTGTTGTTCCGTTGAATTTTAATGCGTTCCTTGAGAAAGCAAAGTTGAAAGATGATGGTAGCAATTACGGACTAGGTCCGTAATTTGAGGATTATCCTCATTGCTGCCTGAAGAATTATGTCCGGAAGCAACGCTGGGTGCGAACTGCTGCTGATGCTGGAGCGATGTTAAGAATGTCCGCGAGCAAAGGCGATGACTACTCGATAGTTCAATGTGCCATGCTTTATGGCTTAGAACCGGGACTTCAACGAGGTTTTGAGCGTCATGGAGCATATGAGATGTTCCAAGAGTTGAAGTTAATATTTCAAGCAAATGCCGGATTGAGAGATATGAAGTCTCCAATAAGTTCTCTGTTTGCAAGATGGAGGAGAATAGTTCTGTCGGTGAGCATATACTCAAAATGTCGGGTATAATAATCACTTGATTCAAGCGGGAGTTAATCTTACGGATGATAGCGTCATTGATGAATTCTCCAATCACGCCACCAAGCTACAAGAGCTTCGTGATGAACTATAACATGCAAGGGATGGATAAGGCGACTCCGAGCTCTTCGCAATGCTAAAGGCTGGAGGTAGAAATCAAAAGGAGCATCAAGTGTTGATGGTCAATAAGACCACCAGTTTCAAGAAAAGGGCAAAGGGAAGAAGGGAACTTCAAGAAGAACAGCAAGCAAGTTGTTGCTCGGGAGAAGAAACCCAAGTCGGACCTAAGCACGAGATCGAGTGCTTCTCACGCAAGCGGTAGTCCTTTGGAAGCGGAAGCGCCCCAAGTATTTGGTGGATAAGAAGGATGGCAAGGTGAACAAAGGTATATGTGATATACATGTTATTGATGTGTACCTTACTAATGCTCGCAGATAGCACTGGTATTTGATACTGGTTCTATTGCTAATATTTGCCTTTCGAGCAGGGCTATGGATTAGCGAAGATTGGCTAAGGACGAGGTGACGGCGCGTGGGAAATGGTTCCAAAGTCGATGTGATCGCGGTCGGCACGCTACCTCTACATCAACCTTCGGGATTAGTATTAGACCTAAATAATTGTTATTTGGTGCCAGCGTTAAGCATGAACATTATATCTGGATCTTGTTTGATGCGAGACGGTTATTCATTTAAATCAGAGAAAAATGGTTGTTCTATTTATATGAGTAATATCTTTTATGGTCATGCACCCTTGAAGAGTGGTCTATTTTTGTTGAATCTCGATAGTAGTGATACACATATTCATAATATTGAAACCAAAAGATGCAGAGTTGATAATGATAGTGCAACTTATTTGTGGCGCTGTCGTTTAGGTCATATCGGTGTAAAACGCATGAAGAAGCTCCATACCGATGGACTTTTGGAACCACTTGATTATGAATCACTTGGTACTTGCGAACCGTTCCTCATGTGCAAGATGACTAAAACGCCGTTCTCCGGAACTATGGAGAGAGCAACAGATTTATTGGAAATCATACATACAGATGTATGTGGTCCAATGAATGTTGAGGCTCGTGGCTGATATCGTTATTTTCTCACCTTCACAGATGATTTAATCAGATATGGGTATATCTACTTAATGATCCAATTTGAAACCTTATCTGGCAAGCCGCTATCATGCAATAGATGAAAGTGATGGCATGGAAGGAGGCAACTAGTGCCCTTGCTACCTTTAAGTGCATGCAGTATAGACACCTTCGACATGCAACTTGCCCGCTGTGTTGTGTCGAAGATGAGAGATCCTTCCACGCTTTGGTGGCGCGCAAGGAAGCAGTGCAACTATGGGAAGGAATGAGGAGGATATGGCTAATCCCAAGCAACGAACGTCTAGTAAATACTGGGGAGGAATGGCTTCTCAATGTGCTAGCAAACTGCACTGAGAGGGTACATGACATGGTGTTGATTTTAATATGGAGAGTCTGAAATTTGTGGACTGATTTATTCCATTGAAAGGACCAAGTTCCGGTAAAAAATTGTAGTCGACTTTTTGTATAGCTATCTGTACTCTATATGGCATGCAAAAAAGTGCATCACGAAGGAGATGATCAAAGGTAATATGGTAGAGGGAGAGGGGTGGTCAGAACCCAGGAACAAGGAAACTGCGTCAGCCAGACCATGGTATGTTCCTGCTGTGGAACGTGTCGCCCTTGCGGTCGATGGTTCATTCTCCTAAGGCGGGACTGCAAGTTCAGGGATGATCCTCAGGAATCCAGATGGAAGCTTGATCTTTGATGCTTATCGACGCCTCTTCTTCTGCAACGATGCCCTCGAAGCAGAACTACATGCAATAAGGGAGGGTCTAGCACCAGCTTTTGATTCATCAGACCTTCCCATGATAATCCAATCTGACTCTTCGACGACACTTTCTTCATTGTCCTTGGATATTCTTGATCGATCGACTTATGGTCATTTAGTCTCGGAGATTAAGCACCTCTTAGTTGGTAGAGAGTTTTTTCCTGTGGAAATATCTAGAGATCAAAACAGAGTAGCGGATCCTGGCGAACCATGTGAGAGTAAAGTGTAGCACAGCTTGTTGGCTACATAATTGTCCACCTTGTATCGCTGAGATTTTGCCAGCTGGTTGTAACTCTGCATCTATGGAATAAAACACTTTCACCCCCGCAAAAAAAGAAAAAAGATGCAACCGAGCGCACACAACCCTTCTAATATTTAATAATTGTGCCGTAAACTAGTGCCTAATTTATGATACTGTGCACTATAAAGGTAGTAATATAGACTAGTAACATATGCATGTTACTAGTCTAAGTTACTCCCCACTAAGACCAGCCTAACAAACATGCAGCTTAAATCTCGCCTAACAAGCAAGCATGAGGGAGTAATATATTCTGTCATAGTCCTATTGTCCTAACAAGATGCAACTTTATTCAGCGCAATCCAAATCAAATATCAAGCCAACGGAATCTGGCGGAGGATCTTTGGTGGCCTCGACCCGCTAATGTAGGGAAATGCAGTTAATCTAGGACTAGTATGCATGTAGTACTCTTGATTGACCAGAGCAAAGAAAAATGGAATTTTCATGCTCCAGATTATGTGTGAAGGCATGAGGTCACCTGGTCAATAGCACACGGACGCCGTGCTATCCACTCTGGGCCAATTTGACCATACATAGTCCAGGTTAGCACACTTGCTCGGTTCTGCCGGGCACGGCTTTCAAGTTTGAATGCATAAACTCGGGTCTCGTCAAGACGTCACCTTCTTTCATGTGTACTTCTGGTCTTCTAGAGCGAGATGCATTTGCTGCGCGGCGCATTAGCATGTACCCAGCTCACACATGATTACTGCAAAAAAATGTTTAATGAAATGGGAGATGCATGCCAGTACGACGCATGGTCGCGGCAGAGGGGCCCAGCATAACGGGCGCGCATATACGGGACCCCCTGGATCCAGCAGGGAGTAGGCTGCTGTATGGGTAAGGCCCCGGAAAACTAGGAGCCACCGTTGGAGGCGATTAGGGTTTTCGGTGGAGAACGGCGCTCGTCGATCCTCGTCGGCGGGGCGCATCGATCTTGGCTCGGCGGATGTCGACGTCTGCGGATCCCAATGCTAGGTCAGGCGGGCTGCCGTCCCCGCGTGCGGCGAGGGCCCGACTGGAGGAGGCCATGGGGAAACTAGATCTCATCGAGGAGGAGGCGACTCCGTTGGTGATTGATGATCTGGATGATGGACAGGAACAGAAGTGGCTAATCGCGGGCAAGGTTCTACATCGCAAAGTCTTTCATATACAAACTATAGCCAGCGCTCTGAGGCCAGCTTGGGGAAACCCTAGGGGTTTGTCGTTCAAACCGGGGGGTGATAACATCTTTGTGGCGGAGTTTGAGAATCGCCGCGATCGCGATCGCGTGCGTGATGGATCTCCGTGGCATGTGAGTCGGCATGCAGTGATCTTGGCGGATTTTGAAGACTGCATGAGGCCGTCGGAACTCAAGTTTGACAAATTACAGCTATGGGCTCGGGTCCCAAATCTTCCCTTCAATCTGCGGAACGACACTTGGGGGAAAGAGATTGCGAAACAGATTGATAAGAATGTGACGATGGTACAGTTTGATCCTGTGGGGGGATACTTGCGAGCAAGGGTCACGATTGATGTGAGCAAACCCTTGCGCAGATGGATCCTAATTGATTCAGCAAAAAGGAAGTCAAGGGATTGGTATGATATACAATATGAACAAGTCCCTAACTTCTGCTTTTCGTGTGGTCGACTTGGCCACGCCGATCTAGTCTGCCCGACTCCGGGTACTCGTGATGAGCACGGAGATTTGCCCTTTAACACAAACTTACGAGCACCGGAGGATAAATGAGGATCTGTGTCGAGTGATGGTTCATCAAAGGAGCCGCAGAGTTCGGCAACGTACAAGAAAGATTCATCCTCTTGAGTAAAAGCGGGGCTCAGGTGAGGTTCGTCCCGATTAAGCGAAGGCTCCACCGAAGAGGAAGGGTGGACCTCAGCCTGAAAAAGTGTATCGCAGGGTGGATCCTTTAGCTCTCCAGGGCACTGGCTCCCCTATAGATATGGTGGTGTTCAAAGCCCAGAGAAACGATGGTACAAGCAGTGGGAGCGATGATGGTGGTGCAAAGTCTACAGAACCTGACCCAAAGAAGAAGAAGCCCACCCCTCCTTCCTCTGATACTTCGGCAGCGGCTGCAGGGCAGCCCTGCCAGGAGCCATGAAACACCTAAGCTGGAACTGCCGGGGGCTTGGGAACCCCGAGGCAGTTCGCGAGCTTCGCAAAATTGTGAAGCAAGAAGGGCCCGCTCTGGTTTTTGTGATGGAGACAAAGATTAGGGCTAAGAGAGTGGAAATCTTACAGCAAAGTCTTGGTTTGGTAGGATGTTTTGCGGTGGATAGTGTTGGGCTCAGTGGCGGCATTGGACTCTTTTGGTCAAAGGAGGTGTTGGTAGAGCTCAAAAACTTCAGTTCCGGTCACATTGATGTAGTGGTCCGGCGAGCAGATAACAATGCTCAAGCGTGGAGATTTACGGGGTTCTACGGAGCACCGAGAAGCGAAGATAGACACAACAGCTGGAGTTGTCTGAGACGATTACATGCTATACCTCACCAAGCTTGGTTGTGCCTAGGGGACTTTAATGAGATGCAGCACAGCTCGGAACACTTTAGCAGGGCTCAAAGACCCGAGTGGCAGATGCGTGCATTTCGAGATACTCTGGATGAGTGCGCCCTACAGGATGTTGGATTCTTGGGGGTGCCCTTCACATGGGATAACGGTCAAGCGGGCAACATGAATGTAAAAGCCCGGCTCGACAGAGGAGTTGCGAATGAAGCTTTTATTCAAAGCTTTGAGTTAGTTCGAGCACGCCATATTAGTGCGACAGAATCAGACCACTGTTTTGTCCTGATCGAGACCCGAGAAGTGCAGATATCACGAGGGCCAAAATAGTTCAGGTATGAGGACGTGTGGCAGTCCCACGTGGAGTATGATAAGGTTGTTGCTGAGGCATGGCGAAGGAATCATACTGGGCAAGGGCTTGCAAGTATCCAAAACACCTTGAAACTCCTTCAAACTGAGTTGGGATCATGGGGTGCTAAGGAGTTCGGGTGTCTTGCGAAAACGGTTCGGAAACTGCAAGCAAAATTGGAAAAATTAAGATGTCAGTCTATTGGAAGGGGACCGTCCGATGAGGAAAAGGCTACAATGTTGAAACTTAGAGAAGCACTGAGGCAAGAGGAGGTTTGGATTCGGCAGCGATCAAGAGTGCCATGGCTGAGAAAGGGTGATCGAAATACAGCATATTACCATGCACAGGCGGCGCAGCGGAAGAGGATGAACCGTATTGCTAACCTTCAACGTTCAGATGGGTCTGTTTGCGCGTCTGAAGCTGAAGACAAGGAAGAAGTGCAGGCATTCTATCAGAATCTATATTCTTCCCAAGGAGTAAATGATATGAATGAACTGTTGAACTTTGTCCCGACTCGTGTTACAGCAGACATGAATGCATCCCTGGATAAACCCTTCCAGCCCGATGAGGTGAGGACGGCTCTGTTTCAGATGTCACCGTCCAAAGCCCCGGGTGTCGATGGGTTTACTGCGGGTTTTTTCCAAAGGCACTGGGATCTTATCGAAGGAGACCTAGTACCGGCGATCCTTGGCTTTCTGAATGGGGGAGATATACCTTTTGGTTTCAATGATACTTCCATAACTCTTATACCGAAGGTAAGGAATCCTCAAAGGATATCTCAGTACCGTCCCATCTCCTTGTGTCCAGTCCCGTATAAAATTGCAGCCAAAATGATCTCTAACCGATTCAAAGAGATATTGGACACAGTGCTGGGTGAGGAATAGAGTGCCTTTGTTCCCGGCCGTCTGATTACTGATAACGTGGTTGTGGCCTTTGAAAGTGTCCATACCATGAGAAGGGGGAAGAAAGGGAAGAACTATACGTGTGTCATTAAGCTCGACATGATGAAGGCCTACGATAGGGTGGAATGGCATTATCTACAAGCTATCATGCTCAAGCTCGGCTTCAATGTTAATTTTGTGAATTTGGTGATGAAGTGTGTCTCTTCAGTCAGGTTCACAGTTAGGGTGAATGGGGAGCTCCTTCCGGTTTTTGATCCTTCCAGGGGTCTGCGCCAGGGCTGTCCTATGTCACCGTTTCTTTTTCTCCTCTGTGCAGAAGGGCTGACCTCATTGCTTAACTCCTATGGCGGCGGTGTTGTGGACAGGGGGATACGGGTATCCTTCCGAGCGCCGTGGGTGAGCCATCTGCTTTTTGCCGATGATAGTCTCATCTTCATTAGTGCAATGCAGGAGAGTGCTGATCGGCTTAATGCTATTCTACTCATATATGCTACATGCTCGGGCCAGTCAGTGAATCGCGAGAAGAGTGCGGTCTTCTTCTCACCAAATACACCGAATGCCAGAAGACAGACGGTTAAGTTTGTTCTAGGGATTCAGGTGGAAGCTTTCAGTGATCGTTATCTTGGATTACCAACTGCGGTGGGCAGGATCACGAGTGGCACCTTCGATCACATTGGTGACCGATCGAAAGGCAAGATGAATGGTTGGGCAGAGCGGCTTCTAGCCTGTGCTGGAAGAGAGGCACTAATTAAATCAGTTATTCAAGCTATCCCGATGTTCAGCATGAGTTGCTTCCTTTTGACAAAGAAGGTATGCAAGGGTTTAACTGCTAGCATGGCAAAGTTCTGGTGGAGTGGATCCCTCGATCGACGGTCGATGCACTGGCTGTCCTGGGAGAAACTTGCAACCCCGAAAATTTATGGTGGTATGGGCTTCCGTGATCTTTAGCTGTTCAATCTTGCCCTTTTCGGCAAACACGGATGGAGGTTCATCACAAACCCTAACTCATTGTGTGCGCGGGTTATGAAGGGACGTTACTTCCCTGATTCTGAATTTATGGAGGCTACTGTTCCGCAATCGGCTTTGGCCATCTGGCGAGCCATAGTGGCTGGAAGAGGAGCGCTCCAAACGGGCTTGATCAGGAGGGTTGGAGCGGCAGTTCTATTTCTATTTGGAGCGATCGGTGGATACCGGTTTGTCAACCCTTGCCCCAGCGGTTATGCCGGAGGTACCACAGCAGCTACGGTTAATGAGTTGATTGATCTGTAAAATTGGACTTGGCGACGGAGCTAATTGGGACACTTTCATTGCCCCTGATGCCGATGCAATTCTAAATATCCCACTACGACGGGGTGGTGGGGATGATTTTCAAGCCTGGGCTCATGAACGAAGTGGCATCTACTCTGTCAAATCTGCGTACCGTGCTCTAGTGAATCGGAACGATGAGTATGAGTTGCTCTAGATGAAGGGACGGTTACCAACACCTCACAGACGGACGAGCAGATGTGGAAGAAGTTATGGAAGCTCAAAGTACTGCCGAAGGTACATGTGTTCTGGTGGCGAGTCTTGAGGGGAATCCTACCAGACGAAAGCACTCTTCGGCGACGGCATATCAAAGTTATAAGCAGATGCAATGTCTGCCATGCGATGGAGGAGGACTTAATGCATGCACTAATGCATTGCTCACACGCAAAGCTGTTCTGGGAGCAAGCCTTCGGCCTTTTTGGCACCAGGAGGCCGCGTTTGCACCCTAGCACATGGGCTCGGGACATTACTTGTGATGTTCAGTTTTTGGATATTGAGAGGGCTCAAATGATCTCGGTTATGTGGACGATATGGCACTCAAGAAACAGAATCACGCATGACAACGATCAGTTGGATCCTTTCTCTTCGGTTCGGCGTATCAGAGAGGACTTGGCCGTGTTGGACATCCCACAGGCTCATGCTTCGATACTACCAGGTCATGGTTGGCGACCTCCTGATCCTGGTGTGATTAAAATCAATACTGATGCGGCACTCAATATGGACTCAGATAAAGTGGGGAAATTTGGGGGTTGCCCGCTCATGCAACGCTTTGCTGGGGGCATGGAGCAAGCCACATGTTGGAGTGACGGACCCGTTCATTGGTGAGACCCTGGCACTCCGAGATGGTGTTATATTTGCAAATTTGCGTGGTTTCACACATGTGATAATGGAGATGGACTGCCTGGAGATTGTTAATCTCTGGAAAAATCACCACACTTCTCTTTCGGTGGTGGCACCTTTACTTCTAGAAGTTGGAGAGCTTGCCTTAGCTTTTGATTTATTTGATGTTCAACATGTACCAAGAGCAGCCAACGTTCCGGCCCATCTTTGTGCTAAGTATGCTTGCACACCGACGGTCACCGAGAGTTGGGTGACTCGAGACCTTCCTTCTGCTCACGGTTTATTGGTGATGATGCAGGGAGTTCTTTCGTTGAATAAAAGCTCCCAGGTTCGAACGCAAAAAAAATACAGGACCCCCTGTATGACGGAAAACCCTAATTGCCGCTCTTTGCAGCAAACATTCGAGGTTCCGCACAGGTATCGACCGAGCACTCCGGGGGTGGGCCGACCTGTTAGCGTTGAAACCATACCGGTTTTGGAAACCTTCTATGGATGTTCCCACCTGATTTTCTTCTGGTTTTGTGAACCTTCTAGAAGGTTCCCGAACCGGTTTTCTATTTATATTTCTTTTTCGTTTACACTTTTGATTAATCTTTCCTTTTTCGTCTTTTCTCTATCTTTTTCCGTTTCTTTTTTTCTGTCCGTTTTTTATTTTCTTTCTTCTTGCTCTTTGCTTTTTGAAATGTTTTCTATTTTTAACCATTGTTTCAGAAATTTATAAAATTGAAATTTTCTAATTTTGTTTGATTTTTCAGAAAATGTTCATGCTTTTAAATTTTTGTTCGGAAATTACGAAAAAGTTCAGAATTTCAAAATTTGTCTCTTATTTTCAAAAAATGTTCCAAATTTCAAAAGGTGTTCTTTTTTAAATTTTGTTCACAAACTAAAAAAATTCGGTTTAAGAAATATGTTTCCGTTTTCCAAGTTTGTTAAAAAATTCAGAAAAATCATGTTTTAATTTCTTTTCATAAATTAAAAAATGTTCGCATTTTTAATTTTTTTTCAAAAATTAGAAATTTCTCTGGAATTTTAAAAAATGTTCCCATTTTCAAAAACTATTCACAAAATCCAACAAATGTTCCCGTTTTCCAAATTTGTTCGCAAATTCAGAAAACTTTCACATTTTTTAATTGTGTTCGCTTAATCAGAAAATGTTTGTACTTTTTTTATTTTGTCCATATTTAAATTAAAAAAATATTCCTATCTTGAAATTTGTTCACAAATTCCAAAAAAGTTCTGATTTTCAAATATTTATTTGCTTCTTATACAATTACTTTTCCATAATTTAAAATTTTAAAATGTTTGCATTTTTATAGAATAAGAAAATGTTCCCACTTTCAAAATTTGTTCACAAATTGTTAAAATGTTCATGTTTTCAAAATTTGTTACTAAATTAAAAAATAGTTCGCACTTTCTAATTTTGTTCAATTTAAAAAAAATCATGTTGTCAAACAATTTTTAAAAATGTTCCCGCTTTCAAATTTTGTTCACAAAGAAAGTCGAATATATTTTGCAAATTCAAAAAATGTTCAGAAATTACAAAAAATGTTCCAGCTTTCCAAATTTGTTCACAAATTCAAAAACAAATAGTGCTTTGGAAAGAATATCATAATTTGGCAAAATGTTCCTGTTTTAAACTGTTGTTCCTGTTTTTCAGAAAATGTTTACACCTTTCTAAAAATTCTTCATAATTTCAAGAAATGTTCCAAATTTCCGTTTGGAGCGGTGTGGAGGCACAATGCTCCCCAAGAAGCCACTAAGGCCACCGTAATCTCCTCACCCCCTCGCACAATGCAAGATGTCGTGATTCCACTAAGGGACCCTTCAGGGCGGTCACCGAACCCATACAAATGGCAACCCTTGGGGGCGGTCACCGAACCCGTCAAATTGCTCGGGGCGATCTCCACAACCTAATTGGAGATCCCGATACTTGCCCGGAGCTTTACACCACAATGATTGAGCTCCGAACACCACCAACCGTCTAGGACGCCCAAGCACCCAAGAGGAACAAGCTCAAGGGCACCAAGCACCCAAGAGTAATAAGCTTCTCAACATGTAACTTCCACGTATCACCGTGGAGAACTCAAACCGATGCACCAAATGCAATGGCAAGGGCACACGTTGTGCCCAAGTCCCTCACTCTCAAATCCCACCAAAGCAAAAAGCTATGGAGGAAAATGAGAGGAAGAACAAGAAGGAGAACACCAAGAACTCCAAGATCTAGATCCAAGGGGTTCCCCTCACATAGAGGAGAAAGTGATTGGTGGAAATGTGGATCTAGATCTCCTCTCTCTTTTCCCCCAAAAACTAGCAAGAATCCATGGAGGGATTGAGAGAAAGCAAGCTCGAAGAAGGTCAACAATGGGGGAAGAACACGAGCTTAAAGGATAAGGATCAATGGGAAGAAGACCCCCTTTTATAGGAGCTCCCGAATCCAACCGTTATGTGCTCATCACGGCACGAAGCGGTACTACCTTCAATGAATGTATTACAACTGGGCGGTAGAACACAGAGAGCGGAGCAAAACAGAGGGCGAGGCAGAGCCGTATGAGCGGTGATACGTCTCCAAGGTATCTATAATTTTTGATTGCTCCATGCTATATTATCTACTGTTTTGGACATTATTGGGCTTTATTTTCCACTTTTATATTATTTTTGGGACTAACCTATTAACCGGAGGCCCAGCCCAGAATTGATGTTTTTTGCCTATTTCAGAGTTTTGCAGAAACGGAATATCAAACGGAGTCCAAATGGAATGAAACCTTCGGGAACGTGATTTTCTAACCGAACGTGATCCAGGAGACTTGGACCCTAAGTCAAGGAAGCTTCCTAATTCCACCGTCGCAACCTTCTGTACCCACGAGATCCCATCTTGGGGCCTGTTCCGGAGCTCCGCCGGAAGGGGAATCCACCACGGAGGGCTTCTACATCATCACCATAGCCTCTCCGATGAAGTGTGAGTAGTTTACTTCAGACCTTCGGGTCCATAGTTAGTAGCTAGATGGCTTCTTCTCTCTTTTTGGATCTCAATACAATGTTCTCCCCCTCTCTCGTGGAGATCTATTCGATGTAATCTTCTTTTTGCGGTGTGTTTGTTGAGATCGATGAATTGTGGGTTTATGATCAAGATTATCTATGAACAATATTAGAATCTTCTCTGAATTCTTTTATGTATGATTGGTTATCTTTGCAAGTCTCTTTGAATTATCAGTTTGGTTTGGCCTACTAGATTGGTTTTTCTTGCAATGGGAGAAGTGCTTAGATTTGGGTTCAATCTTGCGGTGTCCTTTCCCAATGACAGTAGGGGCAGCAAGGCACGTATTGTATTGTTGCCATCGAGGATAACAAGATGGGTTTTGTATCATATTGCAAGAATTTATCCCTCTACATCATGTCATCTTGCTTAAGGCGTTACTCTATTTTCTTGAACTTAATACTCTAGATGCATGCTGGATAGCGGTCGATGAGTGGAGTAATAGTAGTAGATGCAGAGAGTCGGTCTACTTGTCTCGGACGTGATGCCTATATACATGATCATACCTAGATATTCTCATAACTATGCTCAATTCTGTCAATTGCTCAACAGTAATTCGTTCACCCACCGTAAAATACTTATGCTCTTGGGAGAAGCCACTAGTGAAATCTATGGCCCCCGGGTCTATCTTCATCATATTAATCTTCCATCACTTTATTATTGCCTTTGCTTTTTATTTTACTTTGCATCTTTATACCAAAAATACCAAAAATATTATCTATCATTTCTATCAGTTCTCACTCTCGTAAGTGAACGTGAAGGGATTGACAACCCCTAATCGCGTTGATTGCGAGGAGTTATTTGCTTTGTGTAGGTACGAGGGACTCGTGCGTAGCCTCCTACTGGATTGATACCTTGGTTCTCAAAAACTGAGGGAAATACTTATGCTACTTTGCTGCATCATCCTTTCCTCTTCAAGGAAATCCAACAAAGTGCTCAAGAGGTAGCAAGAAGAATTTCTGGCATAGTTGTCGGGGAGTCTACGCAAAAGTCAACATACCAAGTACCCATCACAATCCCTTATCTCCCGTATTACATTATTTGTCATTTGCCTCTCGTTTTCCTCTCCCCCACTTC
Source organism: Aegilops longissima (assembly GCA_021605205.1). Taxonomy (NCBI): domain Eukaryota; kingdom Viridiplantae; phylum Streptophyta; class Magnoliopsida; order Poales; family Poaceae; genus Aegilops; species Aegilops longissima. Next base: position 209,508,768 of record CM038682.1, on the reverse strand, counting down.
ACCCTTGCCGTTTTATTTGCCCTCTCTTTTCCGTTTGCCTTTTTCGTTCGCTTGCCCTGTCGTCATGGCTAGTCTTATATCTTCTCCGTTGTCTCGCGGGAACGAAGTTCTAAATTTTAAGCAAAGGGAGGGAGAAAATCTAAAAGACGCTTGGTATAGAATTTGCAATGCTCAAAATAGATCTACCAGGAAGCAATCTACTTCAGTTCTTCTCCGCAATTTTTATGTTGGTGCTAATCCTTGGTATAGATATATCCTTGATACCATTTCAGGAGGGAATTTCTTGGGTAGCCATACTTTTGACTCTTATAATGCTATGATAGATTTATTTGGCTCACCACCTCTTTTGGTTAATGGAACTATGTTAACTTTGGAGCATGTAATGCAAAGACTTGAAATTATTGAAAATAAAGTTGCTACTGTTGAGTTAATTGAAAATCTAGATAAAAAGATCCACAATCAAATTACCCAATATGGATCTAAGGTAGGAGTAACTTTGAAAAATATTAAGGAGAAAGAACCCATAGTTAATGAGAGAATAAATCAAGATTCCACTAGAATCGATAAACTTGAGGGTATTATTACCAACTTGGGAACCGCTCTTTCTTCTGTAAAGAATACTCCAAGTCCTCCTACTAAAATTTCCAAGCTTATGTATGCTCCTAAAAATAAGGGTGAATCCTCTAGTAAGGAAACTGCGGATCTTAAATCTATAAGTATTCATCCCAATCTTTTTGCTATCATTAAGGAACCATTTGCTACGAATGAATTTTTCGATTTTGTGCCTAAAAGTTTGATAATTAATAAAAAGAAAGAAATTTCTAATGAAGTTAGATGTCTCATTGAAGAATTGCCTACCAAAGATGGCAACACCTAGATCTATCCTTACTTTTATGCCTAGCTAGGGGCATTAAACGATAGCGCTTGTTGGGAGGCAACCCAATTTTATTTTTAGTTTTTTGCTTTTGCTTATGTTTATGAATAAATCTTAGATCTAGCCTCTGGTTAGATGTTTTTTTATGTTTTAATTAGTGTTTGTGCCAAGTTAAACCTATAGGGTCTTCTTGGATGATAGTTATTTGATCTTGCTATAATTTCCAGAAACTTGTTGTTCACGAAAACAATTGTTAAAAATCACCAGAACGTTATAAAATACTGATTCCAATTGCTGATGATCAATAAACAAATTGCCTAGGTCTTCCTATTTTTGCTGAATTTTCGGAGTTCCAGAAGTTTGCGTTAGTTACAGATTACTACAGACTGTTCTGTTTTTGACAGATTCTGTTTTTCGTGTGTTGTTTGCTTATTTTGATGAATCTATGGCTAGTAAAATAGTTTATAAACCATAGAGAAGTTGAATACAATAGGTTTAACACCAATATAAATAAAGAATGAGTTCATTACAGTACCTTGAAGTGGTCTTTTGTTTTCTTTCGCTAACGGAGCTCACAAGATTTCTGTTGAGTTTTGTGTTGTGAAGTTTTCAAGTTGTGGGTGAAATCTTTTGATGGATTATGGAACAAGGAGTGGAAAGAGACTAAGCTTGGGGATGCCCATGGCACCCCCAAGATAATCTAAGGACACCAAAAAGTCAAAGCTTGGGGATGCCCCGGAAGGCATCCCTCTTTAAATCTACTTCCATCGGTAACTTTACTTGGAGCTATATTTTTATTCACCACATGATATGTGTTTTGCTTGGAGCGTCTTGTATGATTTGAATCTTTGCTTTTTTTTAGTTTACCAAAATCATCCTTGCTGCACACACCTTTTGAGAGAGCCTCACATGAATTGGAATTTGTTAGAATACTCTTTGTGCTTCACTTATATCTTTTGAGCTATATAGTTTTGCTCTAGTGCTTCACTTATATCTTTTAGAGCACGGTGGTGGATTTGTTTTAAAGTAAATATTGATCTCTCATGCTTCACTTAGATTATTTTGAGAGTCTTAAATAGCATAGTAATTTTCTTAATAATCTTAATATGCTTGGTATTCAAGATTTGTAAAACTTTCTTTTGAGTGTGTTGGATACTAAGAAAAGTTTGATGCTTGATGATTGTTTTGAGATATGGAGGTGATAATATCAAAGTAGTGCTAGTTGAGTAGTTTTGAATTTGAGAAATGCTTGTGTTGAAGTTTGCAAGTCCCGTAGCATGCACGTATGGTAAACGTTATGTAACAAATTTGAAACATGAGGTGTTCTTTGATTGTCCTCCTTATGAGTGGCGATCGGGGACGAGCGATGGTCTTTTCCTACCAATCTATCCCCTAGGAGCATGCGCGTAGTGCTTGGTTTTGATGGCTTGTAGATTTTTGCAATAAGTATGTGAGTTCTTTATGACTAATGTTGAGTCCATGGATTATCGCACTCTCACCCTTCCATCATTGCTAGCCTCTTCGATACGTGCATTGCCCTTTCTCACATTGAGAGTTGGTGCAAACTTCACCGGTGCATCAAACCCGTGATATAATCGCTCTTTCACACATAAACCTCCTTATATCTTTCTCAAAACAGCCACCATACCTACCTATTATGGCATTTCCATAGCCATTCCGAGATATATTGCCATGCAACTTTCCACCATTCCGTTCATCATGACACATTCATCATTGTCATATCGCTTAGCATGATCATGTAGTTGACATAGTATTTGTGGCAAAGCCACCGTTCATAATTCTTTCATACATGTCACTCTTGATTCATTGCATTTCCCAAAGACACCATGGGAGGCATTCATATAGAGTCATACTTTGTTCTAGTATCGAGTTGTAATCATTGAGTTGTAAATAAATAGAAGTGTGATGATCATAATTTAATAGAGCATTGTCCCCCCCAAAAAAAGAGAAAGGCCAAAGAAAAAAAAGAAGGCCCAAAAAAATAAATAAAAAGGGGCAATGCTACTATCCTTTTTTTCCACACTTGTGCTTCAAAGTAGCACCATAATCTTCATGATAGAGAGTCTCTTGTTTTGTCACTTTTATATACTAGTGGGAATTTTTCATTATAGAACTTGGCTTGTATATTCCAAAAATGGGCCTCCTCAAGTGCCCTAGGTCTTCGTGAGGAAGCAAGTTGGATGCACACCCACTTAGTTTCTTTTGTTGAGCTTTCATTCATTTATAGCTCTAGTGCATCTGTTGCATGGCAATCCCTACTCGTTGCAATAACATCAATTGATGGGCATCTCCATAGCCCATTGGTTAGCCTCGTTGATGTGAGACTTTCTCCTTTTTTTTCTTCTCCACATAACCCCTATCATTATATTCTATTCCACCCATAGTGCTATATCCATGGCTCACGCTCATGTATTGCGTGAAAGTATATAAATTTTGAGATTACTAAAGTATGAAACAATTGCTTGGCTTGTCATCGGGGTTGTGCATGATGAGAGCATTCTTGTGTGACGAAAATGGAGCATGACTAAACTATATGATTTTGTAGGGATGAACTTTCTTTGGCCATGTTATTTTGAGAAGACACAATTGCTTAGTTAGTATGCTTCAAGTATTATTATTTTTATGTCAATATGAACTTTTGTCTTGAATATTTCGGATCTGAATATTCATACCACAATTAAGAAGAGTTACATTGAAATTATGCCAAGTAGCACTCCGCATCAAAAATTCTGTTTTTATCATTTACCTACTCGAGGACGAGCAGGAATTAAGCTTGAGGATGCCTGATACGTCTCCAACGTATCTATAATTTTTTATTGCTCCATGCTATATTATCTACTGTTTTGGACATTATTGGGCTTTATTTTCCACTTTTATATTATTTTGGGACTAACCTATTAATCGGAGGCCCACCCAATTGTTGTTTTTGCCTATTTGAGTTTTGCGAAACGGAATATCAAACGGAGTCCAAGCGGAATGAAACCTTCGAACGTAATTTTCTCACCGAGCGTGATCCAGGAGACTTGGACCCTAAGTCAAGGAAGCTTCAAGGTGGACACGAGGTAGGGGGGCGCGCCCTCCCCCCCAGGCGCACCCTTCACCCTCGTGGGCCCCACCTTGCTCCACCGACGTACTTCTTCCTCCTATATATACCTCACGCACCCCAAGCGATCGATATGGAGCCAAAACCTAATTCCACCGCCGCAACCTTACATGCCCACGAGATCCCATCTTGGGGCCTGTTCAGAGCTCCATGAAGGGGAATCCACCATGGAGGGCTTCTACATCATCACCATAGCCTCTCTGATGAAGTGTGAGTAGTTTACTTCAGACCTTCAGGTCCTTAGTTAGTAGCTAGATGGCTTCTTCTCTCTTTTTGGATCTCAATACAATGTTCTCCCCCTCCCTCGTGGAGATCTATTCGATGTAATCTTCTTTTTGCGGTGTGTTTGTTGAGACCGATGAATTGTGGGTTTATGATCAAGATTATCTATGAACAATATTTGAATCTTCTCTGAATTCTTTTATGTATGATTGGTTATCTTTGCAAGTCTTTTCGAATTATCAGTTTGGTTTGGCCTACTAGATTGGTTTTTCTTGCAGCGGGAGAAGTGCTTAGCTTTGGGTTCAATCTTGCGGTGTCATTTCCAATGACGAGAGGGGCAGCAAGGCACGTATTGTATTGTTGCCATCGAGGATAACAAGATGGGGTTTTATCATATTGCATGAATTTATCCTCTACATCATGTCATCTTGCTTAAGGCGTTACTCTGTTTTCTTGAACTTAATACTCTAGATGCATCTTTGGATAGCGGTCGATGAGTGGAGTAATAGTAGTAGATGCAGGCAGAGTCGGTCTACTTGTCTCGGACGTGACGCCTATATACATGATCATACCTAGATATTATCATAACTATGCTCAATTCATCAATTGCTCAACAAGAATTGTTCACCCACCGTAAAATACTTATGCTCTTGAGAGAAGCCACTAGTGAAATCTATGGCCCCCGGGTCTATCTTCATCATATTAATCTTCCATCACTTTATTATTGCCTTTGCTTTTTTACTTTGCTTTTTATTTTACTTTGCATCTTTATACCAAAAATACCAAAAATATTATCTATCATTTCTATCAGATCTCACTCTCGTAAGTGACCGTGAAGGGATTGACAACCCCTAATCGCGTTGGTTGCAAGGAGTTATTTGCTTTGTGTAGGTACGAGGGACTCGCGCGTAACCTCCTACTGGATCGATACCTTGGTTCTCAAAAACCGAGGGAAATACTTATGCTACTTTGCTGCATCATCCTTTCCTCTTCAAGCAAATCCAACGCAGTGCTCAAGAGGTAGCAAGCGGCACTACCGCAGGAGCCCGCGGTACTACCATTGGCATAATGATGATCGCCGCTGGCCCAGAGGTACAATCACGAGACCAGCACTGGCGCCTACCACGAGCACAGGGGGGAGGGCCATTGAGCGGCACTAGGGGCGGTGGTAGCCGCGGTACTACCGCTACTACTGCTACTGAACCCGACACGAGAAAACCACGTCTCGAGTCGAGGCAATTACCAAATATGAACCGAGCCATACTACGCTTATGGCCATGGCGGTACTTATCATTGTGAGACAGCGGTACTACCGCTTTAATGGCGTCTGTGCTGTATTGCCGCTCGGCCCGGGTACTATCACGGCACCAAACGTATGCCACTTCCATGAAAACAAGTATACTCCAAGGAAAACCAGAACTACCATAACTTCTGCAAATGAGCTCTGAATCGAGCAAACTCAAGCTTGTTGAGCAAACTCAAGCTTGTTGGAAACAAGACGACGATTAGCATCAAAACAACGACTGGTTATAGTAAGAAGAGGCAGGGGAGGTATGCCTAACAACCGAGAAGAACCGGCGTAACCTCCAACATCGAAAACATCATAGAAGATGCGAGTGAACTCCATTTTCGATGAACCCGAGCTTGTCATCAAGATGACCATAAGCTCCAAATCTCACAAAGAGAAGAACCAAAACAAGAACCAATAAAGATGATGCAAGGATGCAATGGATTGAGCTCTCTAAGAATGATACGATCAAGCTACTCATCGAGAGCCCCCCTTGATAGTACGGCAATCGATCCTATAACCCGGTCTCCCAACTACCACCATGAGACCGGTAAAATAGAAAACCTATCAAGGGCAAACCTTTGCCTTGCACACGGTCCACTTGAGCTAGATGATGACGATCTTGACTCCCTCAAGTTGGACCACCTTTCTTGATTGTGTTGGCTCGATGAAGACTAGTTGAAATATCCCCCATACTCCACTATGGGTGAGCCACTCTTCCGCACATCTTCACAAGTCCACTGTCACCACAATGGACGGCAAGCTTCAAGCATTTGATCTCTTTGTGATGCTCCACTTGAACTTGCACACCGCAACCTAACCCCACAAAGAACTCTCACATAGACCATGGGTTAGTACATAAAGCGCAATGGACAATGCTTACCATACCATGGGATCACTTGATCCCTCTTGGTACATCATCTAGTTGATCATCTTGATTCACTCTTTGACTAAGTCTTGATCAACCTCTCACAAGACCAATCTTTAGGTAATTCCTTGAATAGCACCTTGGTCGACACAAACTCTCCTTGAAACCAACACATGTACTCCAAGAAAAGCCTATGGACAAAACCTTCAAATATAACTCAAGGCAACCATTAGTCCATAGAGATTGTCATCAATTACCAAAACCAAACATGGGGGCACCGCATGTTCTTTCAATGTTGTTCATCCACTGCAAGAGCCAGTATCATGGGGAATACCTGCATGTAGTGGTGCCAAAGGCGAAGGGCACCGAGCAGCATATGTGCCCCGACCTAGACGCCCCATCAGTCTGTAAGTGCATCTAGTGCCACTCCTAGTTGGTTTTGGAGTATTGATGACAAACCTGGTTGAGGGACTAATGTGTTTGTGATAATTGTAGGATAACACAGGTAGTAGTCCCTCATTGATCCGGTTTACCTACCGGAGATGACCCCTAAAAATGTGTGAAGACATTGAAGACAATGGTGGTGTGTGAAGATATTCACAACGAAGATTATGACTCGAGAAGACATTCACGTGAAGACTATGGAGTGCGAAGACATAGCTGTTTTGTAGTTTCCTTTTCTTCTTTGTTGAGTCATAGGAACCACCGTCTTTGTTAAGTGGGGTCCAAGTGAACAAAGTCGAGTGGTCAAGTGATGCTCAATCAAATCCTAAGTCTTGACGAAGACAATGAGAGCAAATCTTATCCAGAGTGGATGAGTCGACTTTACTTGTAGCCCAAGTAAAGCGCGCGTGTGTTTGAAATCGACCGTTGGAACACGTGTCGGTTCCTTAGTGACCAGGGGTCATTTCGGACAAATCGGTCGGGTTACCTCCTAGCTATAAATAGCCCACCCTACACCATAAATTGGTGGGCTGCTCGGAGTTAGTGCACGACTTTTGTCATTTGAGAGCAACCCACCTCGAAGCATTTGAGAGAGATCCTTGCGAGGACAAAGCCCAAAACACCCAGAGCCAAAGAGTGTTAGGCATCATGAAATCTTTACGTCGCGTGACACAAGACTTGTTACACTTGAGACTGTGAATCCTCCGGTAGGTTAGGCGTCGCGTTCTGAGCATCCAAGAGTCATTGTGGATTGCCGGTGAACGAAGTCTGTGAAGGTTTGGAAGTCTACCTTGAAGACTTACCAGAGTGATTGGGCGGGAACTGGGTGTCCTTAGCTTAAGGGGAATAAGGTGAAGACACGGTCTTATGAGTTGAATCTCAGCCTCCCTAACCAGACGTACAGTTGTCACAGCAACTGGAACTGGTCCAACAAATCACTGTCCTCACCAAGCAACTGGTTCTATCTTCTCCTTCTCTTTACTTACAATTTGTCTTCATGAAGTCATTTGCATGCTTGTCTGATCTGTTTGACTTCACTGTGTGATGACTATTGTGTTTGGCTTCATACTCTCTTCCATCTTGATCCATACTACCTAGCTGCTAATAGTCTTTGTTCTTTAGCTTCATTACGTGCTTGACTATGGCTTGTCTAGTGTAGTCTACCTTCCGCTGCATGTCAATAGGCTCATTTCTATCGTTTGTCTTCGAAACTCCCATGTTTTGAAGACTTTCATAAAAATCGCCTATTCACCCCCCTCTAGTCGATAACTAGCACTTTCACAGTCGGTCGTGAAGCGCCACTCTGCTAGCACCCTCCTCGTCGGCACCCAGGTGGAGCCCTGCCGGCGTCCACCTCCGCCCAAGCTCCTCAATGACGTCCTCCTCTACCCAAGCTCCACGACGACCTCTCACACATGTAGCTAGCTGCAGGCACAACATTAGCAGCTAATGTGTTCTCTGATTTTGTCAGCTAGCTGCATGCACAATGAATGTTAAACTCATTTTCTCCCAGAGGCAAGATGCAGAACAACGTTGCTAATTTGTTCTCCGATTTTGTAGAATGTGCCAAATAGAGTTTGCTTAGCATGCTGAATGGAGTGCTTGATCTATGTATAAGTGCATTTTTATAAAATTCAAACACGGTGAACTGGATGTCTATGTATATGTGCGTTTAGAAAATTCAGAGATGAAGCACTGCTAACGTTTGCATTGTATATTTTGCTTCTTATAAAGTTTTTGTGATGGAGCATTGCATTGCTATTTTTCTTTTTATAATTGACTATATTTTTCTTTTTGATATCATGTCAAAATGGTGATGTTTTATTAACCGAATTATTCGGTGAGTATAGAGCAACCAAACAACTGCAGTTGCATATACTCAACACGTCTGCACTCGGTATGTCTCAAAGGAGAACAACCATGCTAATGTGAGAACAACTACTAAACACATCCTTAATTGCGCTCTTTGACACCAATGGTACATTAGAATTGGTGAAGCTGTCGGACCCGTGGTGCTAATGTAAGAAGTTTTTCTTTCTTTCTTCCTCTTTTTTAGATGAATCTTCCTCTCGTTTAGCTTGTCCTCATCCAACCACCATGAGGCTGCGCGTAGCAACTTGTTGTGTCGCTGGTACCCTAGAAAAACTTGCTGAGTTGACAGCGTTGCTGGCTGCAAATTTGCATTATTCGGTTGAGAATAATCAATAATGTTAGAACCATCCCTTTCAAAAAAAGATGTTAGGATCATCACCACTAGCGTCCGTGATGGATCCCATTGTTAGAGTCCGAAGCAAAACGAAGCCTCCCGGTGCGTTTGGATTCTGGACCGTCGGATCGAAATCTCCTCGCGATACAGGCCGTCGGATCTCAGGCCAGATCGTCGTGGGCCGTCTGATATTTACCCGATCGTCCTGGGCCGTCGGATAAAATTCCAATGGCAACTGAATGTAAATACCATGCTCCCACCAGGGCATTCCGGTCATTTCGCGTCATGGGGGTATAAAAGGGGGGCACTCCTGTGGTGGAGACCTAGCCGCCTCCTCCTCTCTCCCTTCCTCCCGCGCGCCTCCTCTCCTCCCACCCACATCGTCGCCGCCGCCACCCACCTCCTCGAACCGCGATGAGCAGCAGCAGAGGGAGGACGAGGAGCACGACGGCGGTGGCAGCGGGGAGGAGCAGCAGCAGGGCAAGGCGGCACAGCAGCATGCCGTGGGCAAGATTCCTCACCCCCACCCGTCCCACGTCTCCTCTCCTCCGACCACGCCGCCCTGCTGCGCGACGGCGAGTGGGCGCCCTCCCTCCCTTCTTCCCCTCGCCACCGCTCCATCTCCTCTCGACCATCTCCCTGAGCTTCCCCTCCCCCACCCCATCACCTCTGCCGGTGGATCTAGGCGAGGAGGAGCAGCCAAGTTAATTTACCCTAGCTCCTTGCAACCGCCGCCGCCACAGTGCGTCCTCCTCTCCTCCTTGTTCCTCCCGCGCTGCCGAGCTCGCCGCCAACCCCACGCCGCCGTCGTCTCCTTTGCCCAGCCCGTCGTTGCCTCCGCCGCCTCCTACGTCGAGCTCCTTGGCAGGAGGGGGCAAGGGGATTAGCCTCTGCCGCCTCTTACGGCGAGACGAGGGGAGTCGCCCCCGATTCAGGGCGCCTGACGGCCGCCTCCTCTTGTGCATCCGCAGACGAGGGGCAAGCGTTGGACTAGGTTGTGCCATGAGAAGCAGACCACGGAGGCCATTACCAGGTGCGCTCTCTCTCTCTCTCTCTCTCTCTCTCTCTCTCTCTCTAGATGTGATCCGATGACCCCTGCGTTTCCTCCTGCCCTACAGCTGGTCCGAGATCTGAGCGCGCCCGCCACGTTCGTCGTTCGTCGTTGGCCACAAGAAGAGTTGCTGTCACGGCAGGGGGTCCTCACCTGTCTGCACTCCCTCACCTACCCGTTCTGTTGGCAAGGGTGCTATGCAGCAGCAGTTCCATCTCCCTCCCCAACGCATCATTGCCTCATCTTAATCTGCAATGAACCAGAGGTACCAAATCTCTCCTTACTCTTTCATGGTGAATCCATTTTTATTGTCTCATGCAGATTATTTGAAGTTTGCTGACTTCATAAACGTAAATGACTGTACACCATTTGAAGGTATAGATAGATGGATATTTCATATATTATTATTGGCATTTTCTTGGCATATCTATGACCTTCCCTTGCCTTCCTTTATTACTTGATATAGAACACATGTATTTAGCGAAAACGGATTCAGTGAGAACACATGTACTTATTTATGAAACAATACTGTAGTGAATATGTTATCATGCTATGTTTTATATGAGTGAAAACACATGCCTTGGGTGAAAACATATTCAGTATAAACACATAGTACAAGAGCTCCCCCTCATGAATTATCTGTCTAATTGACCATGAACAGAAGTTTCTGAACTGTAGAAGCAACAAAAAGATACTAATCCAAATACAAATTTTTAAATGTTGATGCACTAGGTATAAAAGGAAATCAGCTTGCCAATATTATTTTCCTGCTAATTGATATACACATGTTTACAGAAACTGTACCAATCGCATGGATGAATCAGACTTGGTAAACATGCATAGATTCGGTTCTGGTGTACTCTATTAACTCAAGGTTGGGTTGTCACTATGATTATTTGATATTTAAACTTTAATTAATCTTTCTAGGCCCATGCTAATAACAATCCTCTTGTGTTTAAATTTTACTTTTACTAGGGCTCGTGTACTAGGTACATTATGAAAGGGGCGAACGTAGCAGGCGCCATTATCTTTGAATTCCATCTATGATGTTGTGTTTGACGTGCTGGTCGGTTCGGTTATTCAGGTAGGCGCCGTCGTAAGCGCCACCATGTAAAAAAGCCAAGGATTGAAATTGTGTGCATTGTGCAGTGAACCGAGCCTTTGTGAGAGGACCAAGACAAGAGGTAACACACTATCCTTGGGTAGTAATCAGCCCTTGTTATCAGTATCCATCAGAAAAACGTATGTATATATCATGTCCAATTTTCGCGTTTCTGCCGTTTGGATCAGTTGTTGGCAATATAAAAATGTAGATAAGGAAGTGAACAATCTATGCATAGAAAATAAATGAAAGAAGGTCATATAGTCTGAAGATATAATAGCTCGAATTTTATCCGACAGCATGGGTGGCAGGGTAATTTAGTATAAATAAGAGAACAATGGTAGTTCATAAGGTGTGGTGATTTATCCTATAATTTATATCTTCCCATCAAACACATGTTTCTTGCTTCTCTATGGTTAAACTCTTGTACTCAATACACATGACCGTGTGTCCAGTATGGTATGGCCCTTGAACGCATGTGCTTCTATGCAAAGAAGTTAAAAATATCACCATGCGAGCTTGATCGACTCCAGCAATTTTTTGGCACAGCAAAGCCTGTCGTCAGGTACTGCATATGTGAAATGACCAAGACTTTCACCGCTCCCGGCCAACGAATGGTGAGATCTCTATCTACACATTTTCGTTGACGCATGGAGCGGTGAACTTCCACCACTATCTACATAATGATTAGTTGCCCTGCTGAGGTTCAGTGTGGACGGTGGAGGCTGCGTAGTGAGTTCTTGGCTAAGCTTTGTCAGGCAGCAATACAAGGATGGTGCCGAGCTTAACATAGCAAAGTTGCATTTGTTTTAGTATGTAGCGACAGATGGGCTATAAGGGTAGTTAGGTTGATCTTTGAGCATAGACATTTTTATCAAAGATAATTCTATTAAGAAAGTAAAATAATTGTGTGTAACCATGCCAATAATTCTCTTGCAACGTAAGGAATTCAGGTTCATGCCCTTGCAAATACTGAAGCAGAGAAGAAGTATGAGCTATTGGAATCAGTAAACGGTGATGGGCGCCCATCTAATATATTTTAAGCAGACATGGATACTCTCTCCAGTTTAAGCTATCTTTGTTGTATTGTTGGCTGAGACCTTTTTTTCTTTGTTCTAGGGATTTGAGACAGTTGGTTTAATAATCGCTTCTTTGGCATATTGGTTTTAGCCGACAGTTCTGAACCAGGAGTGTGTTGATAATAACTTATCTTTGAATCTGCTAACTGCAATGTCTTAATGCAGGTTCTAACATACGTGTAGCAATCAAAATAAATGGCTATGAATGAGAAAGATAAACTTGCAAAGAGAATTCAATTGTTTAGAACTCAAGAAGAAATAGAAAACTTGAGGAGTTGAAGTTCCTTCTCATTTGCTCATTATCGGTGGTGCAGGCACGTGCCGTTGATGTTGGTCAAGCCAATGCCCTCGTCTTGAACTAATTTGCTTGGTGGTGGTCAGATATGGGGGGTGCAGTGGTGAGCCATCCCTTCTCCTCCACCATCTCCTCTGATATTTTGCTGCAATCCATACACCAATTTATGAATGAAGTAGATTTAAAAAATGAACTCTTTCTTGTATTTGAAGGATTGGGGCAGTTGGTCGAGTTACCAATTTATGGCTCTCCTCCGCGCACGAGGAAGGCGATGCCATTATGCCTAGGCTGCCACGGAGCCGAACAAGAATGGTGGTCGGCCTGTCACCTAACTCCATCAAGGTAGCCCGCTAAACCTAGCTTACCATGAACCTCCTCAATATTACCTATCCTGTTACCACTTTACCATTTGATTCCTTAATTCCAGATAACTTGTAGTGATTATTTGAGGAGTAGACATTTGAATCATAGTTTAGTTATATCGGGTACATATTTTTTTAGGAAAGATAGTGATGTATCTATTACTTTGATAACGGGGTTAATTTTAGAAAACATATAAGTTACCACTGTATTATTAGTGCATTGATGGTCAAGCATGCTACTTTAGTATCTTCCTGTAAGTGCCACAAAAATTATACAGATGGTCATAGCATGTTGCCGTTGGATTAAAAAAGATATATTTTAGAGTGTGGTCTTTGTATGCTTATTTTATTCATTTCTAATGGCTTCTGGTGGCTTAATATGCACAAGGTTGTTATAGAACATGTAGATACCACTTTATTTTGATGGTCAAACATACTATTTTAATAGCTTCCTATAAGTTTCACAAAAATGGTGGAGGTGATCATAGCATGTTGCCATTGGATCGAGAATTATACTTACATTAAGTTCACCAAAATGCAGGGAGTTCTAAATATCAACATGACTAGGGATAGGCATAAATGCAATTTGAAATCGATAATTACTACTGCTGTGTTTGTTTCCTGCATGATCATGATCATTCTCTCAGTATGTTTCTTTACATTGAAATTACATCCTGCTGTCACCAAAGATATGCCATGGCTTTGGGGCAAGTTAGGTTTTGTTTATTCCATGTAAGGCTGTAATTTTCTACCTTTTTTCCCCAACCTGTGATGTCTTTGCCTCGGGCATGTTAGAGTGCAGAGTGTATGGCGTATATGTTCTTGCTTATCCATTCAATGGATACTTCATATGCAGAAGATAAAGATCGACCATTATTGGAGGTGTCTGATGCTTCTCTGTAATGCTTAATTTGCAGTGTTGGTGGAAGAAGGGGAAAATCTGATGGAGATGAAAAGGTTATTTCCTTCCATTTTCCTTAGAAGCCTCACTATATTTTAATCCCTATTTTGTACCTTCAACAACCATGTTCATTGCGTCGGGTTTGGATCATTTTCACCTATCTTATCTTTATTGGTTCAAATTGTAAAGGAGATAAAATGAACATGTATGTCCTTAATGCATATCTTTGATTTATATATATGCTCACGAGGAAACTCTATTTTTGAACATGAGCATGTTTATTTTTGAACCAATAAATATTTTGAATGTGATCATGTTTATTTTTACAGTTCAGAATTGCATATATAGGTTAAATTATGTACTATTGGTAGACTCTTCTACTGAACATGATCATGTTCGAAATCAAATATAGCGAACCGTGTCTATGTGACAGGATGTTCACAAGAGGTAGCACGCTAATCTCGGTTGCTTGCATTTAGAAATCTTTTTTATATGTTGGACTAAGATCAAGTGCTAAACATATAGGACCATATTTGGGTAGTTTCAATATCTCCAGACATGAATGTATTTATGTAGGTGAATTGGACATTTTTCTATGTGCAATCAAGCGACTTGAAATTTTCATTTGTTCAACCAGCCTTGCCAAAAAATACTATGTTTGTGAGATGAACAAGGCATTTGTCGCTCCTGAAGATGCTAAGGACTTTAAATATGCATCTTATAAATAAGAACATGTCATAATACCTGACTGTGACCAATGCATGTTTCCTTTTTCAGTACTTCTCCTGTTTTCAACTAACTAGTTGAGAACATGATGATCAGACTCGGCACTGGAGGTGCTGAGAGACAAGTCGGAATAATGATGGGTATGGATAAGAGGGCCACAATGAAAAACCATTATGTGATCATCTATCTTACGAACTATTTACACAAGTTGGAATGATGATGTGTATGGATAAGAGGGCCACAATGAAAAACCATTATGTAGCACTATCATCTGCATGTACGTTGTTTATTTAGATACAAGACAGAATGGTTGCAGTCTTTGTTGATACCCGATCAAACTCACCTATTTAGTTTTACTGAAAATATTCAGTTACTTACCAATTATCATTTGCTGTCAATATAAAAAATGTTTGTTGGTAAGAGAAAACTCTTCCAATTGATGTTTAGGGAGTGATGTGCATGGTCTTTAACTTTCATGTAGTGAGATTGGATATGACCGCACCCGGCAGGGATGCGGGGTGCGGCAAGCCACACTTTCCATTTAGTAGATGACGAGACAAGGCATGTGTTAACTCGTTTACTGTGAGAGCTTCAGTTGCTTCCTGCTAAACCTTTTTACATACCTTACCACATTTACTATGTGGTGCTTCCTGCCTAAGCTGACCGCACGTCGATATAATGTTTTCTGCGGATGATGTATCTGGAAGGAATTTGAACAGAAATCACCTTAAATTGGAAAGGAGAAACCCCGCAAAAAAATGGAAAGGAGAAAAGTGCTATTTTAACATTTGGGTTGGGCTGGCTGAGATGGGCCCCCTTTTTTATATAA
This sequence comes from Aegilops longissima, assembly GCA_021605205.1. Classification (NCBI taxonomy): domain Eukaryota; kingdom Viridiplantae; phylum Streptophyta; class Magnoliopsida; order Poales; family Poaceae; genus Aegilops; species Aegilops longissima. Next base: position 209,493,397 of record CM038682.1, on the reverse strand, counting down.
ATAGAGATGGGCCAGCTGAAACCAGAGAAAGCGCACCTGGGCCTTATAAGCCCGACTGTGTCCTGACGGAAGGACACCCGACACCCGAAACCCCACCTTGTCCGCCGCCGCCGCCACCCACCTCTTCTCCCAAACGCTCAACCCTACATCCCCGACCATGGCCAAGAAGCGCGGCGAGAAGAGGCCGCCACCGCCGCCGCCGCCGCCGGCTGCCTCCTCTGAGGAGACCCACTCGGGCGCAGACGAGTCCGAGGACGAAGAGACCATCGCCGTCTCTGGTACCCCTGCCCCCAAGAACCCGCCTCCGCCGACGCAGAAGGGCGAGGAGTCCGAGACCTCTGACGAGGAGGAGGAGGGGGAGGAGGAGGAGCCATCCCCCGCGGCCCCGAACACTGCCGCCAAAAAGCAGCCTCCGCCGGCGCGACAGAGCGAGGACTCCGACAGTTCCGACGACGAGGAGGATGGGGGTTCCGAATCTGACAAAGATGCGCCGCCCAAGAAGCCATCTCCGAAGCAGGAGGCGAAGGCCCCGGATGCCAAGAAGCCGCGCCTGGCTTTCCACCGCGTCTGGTCCACCAACGACGAGGTCCGTATCCTCGAGGCCCTCGCCGCTCACCAAAAGGAGCACGGCGTTCTGCCCCAGCCCGACACTCTGGTCGAAGCCCTCGCCGGAAAGCTCGACAACCGTGCGTACAGCAGCAAGGAGCTCCATGGGAAGGTCAAAAGCCTCAAGCATCGGTATGTGTCAGCCGCCAAGAAGTACGAGCTCCCGACCAAAGAACACGACCGCCGGCTCTTCGACCTCTCCAAGATTCTCTGGAGCGGCCACAAGTACAGGGCCCGCGCTGCCACCGCTTCTACTGCTGCTGCCACCGCCAAGGCGAACAACCACGAGCCCAAGGGATTTGAGGAGATGTGTGAGTTGTACCCGTACCTCGCGGAGGAGGTGAAGAAGAGCATGTTCAAGCGGGAGTTCGGAAAGATGGACGACGACAAGGCACGCTTGCTGGACGAGAAGATCAAGAAGCAGAGGGTACAGCAGATGAAGGTGGAGCTGCGCCGCAGTGACCTTGCCAGGGAGGTGACCAAGGTGATAATGGACCTGATCGACTGATGGATGAGCTTACCTGAAACTGTATCGATGATCACCCGAAATCGGTGACAACGCGAGCATCCTAGAATTGGCAAACTGTGTTGTGTTGATGGTAAGAATGTTTTAGCGGCAAGAGAGCGTGATTGCTGGTTCCATCAAATAGTGCTAGGTTAAGAGATGCTAGCTGAATGGGTGTTAGTTCAGTAAAGATGTTCTGCTGTTATTAGTTTTCATAGCTCGTTCATACAGGTTGTTCTTGGTCTTTTGAGTGTTTCATATTGCAGGTGCGGATTAGATTTCGCTTTTGAGTATTTCAAAGGTATAGACTGGAGTCGTGAGTCTGAATTTGATGACTGTTATGGATCACCGGATTGTGTTTTGCATTGTGGTGGATTACTGCTCTCCTCGCTAATCTGCTAGTTTTTTGTTCGTTCATGAATGGATCCCCATGTTCTGATATCGATGACTGTTAAGGTTCTCAGGCTTTATTTTGCATTGCAGTGGATTTTGCTGACCTTGCCTGTTTGCGTTGTTTTTCTTGTCTATTTTTCTGTATTTTAACAAGAAGATGGTTTTCTTGTCTATTTTTCTGTATTTTAACAAGAAGATGGTTTTCTTGTCTATTTTTCTGTATTTTAACAAGATGGGTTTCTTGTCTATTTTTCTGTATTTTAACAAGAAGATGGTTTTCTTCTCTATTTTTCTGTATTTTAACAAGAAGATGGTTTTCTTGTCTATTTTTCTGTATTTTAACAAGAAGAGCTCTATTTCAGCTATTTGGTTAGTCGTGCCTTGTTTGTGCTGGAGGTCACCAACTCCTGATCAGTGGCCACCGCGGTACTGAATCCTGCAAACCAGGGAGGCCCTACATGAATCCTTCGCCCGCAATTTGGTGAATTTTGTGCTCTCTCCTGTCTTTCCGTCACCCTTTCTATTCTCAGCTCTCACGATTGAATCAGCCACAAGTGAATTAGGCATAGAATACTTGCAGGCCATGGACCTGGTGCTTTCCCATTGCTTTAATCTTTCTTCTCAAGTGCATCAAACTACGGAAAGAAGATGAACATCTTCAAGTTTTTCCCAGCCCCATCTCAAGCTGCTATGTTGCGGATGCAACACCACTCCTCCGATTGTGCGCGAATCTTGGTGCGAGGACATAATCGTTTGCTTTGATTCTATTTTTTCCGTGACATAGCATCCTCCCAGCATAGTTGCTCTAATCTCCCCCCAATCCCATTTATTCAGATAGCAACTTTCTGTGTTTTGTCCATTTAAATCCTGACAATTTTCTGTTTCTTTAGACTTTTATACCTGGCAATTATATATGCTATAGCATGGCAACTCATTTTCTGAAAAATACGACATATCCCTCTGATATAGCATCCGCAATTTCTAAACATGGTGATGACTTTCTGCACTGTACCATGGCAATTCTCTGTGTTGTAGCATTTCAATCTCTATTCTACATCATGGCAACTTTCTATGATGTAGCATGATAATTACCCTCTTGTAGCATGGCATTTCCTAAAGTCATGTGGGAACTTTTTCTATTTCTGCAGCATGGCAATTCTCTATGTTGCAGTGCAACAATTTCTGAACTTTCTTTTTTGCAAGTTTTTTCTGTTGCAGCATGGCAATTCTCTAGATGTGTGCGAGGGAAGAGGGGTGGGTAAGTAGTCTGACAGTGGGGACATCGACGAGGACAAGTCGTCGTGGTGTGTAGAGCGCCGTTCGCTTGCGGGAGCCTCCCAGAGCGCACGATCGTTCGTAGCATACGATCTGCGGTATGAGAGCCCATCTCAAAATCATTTTCAGATCCGAGACCTTTAAGCCCTTGATTATTCCGCGTCATTGCAGGTACATTTTTTTTCTCTTTATTTAGGAACAAGCGTCCTCCTTTTATCCCCCTTAATGAAATCTTGCCAGGTCGTCTTGGATCTCTATGTCAGTACCAAGCCAACCGCCGGGCAGCTGGAATTAGTGAAGAATAGACATGTGAATTAGCTGCAAAGCAAACAACCATCGTACACCTATGCAGCCAGCCCGCTGGCAACACGTTCCACACGTACCGTATATCCCACTCGTCAGTCGGCCTCCTGACTCCTGACCGACACACCGCTGCATGTCGTGGCCAAACTAGCCTCCACTCCACTCGGACGTGCAGATCAACCGTGGCCACATTCCGAAGATTGAAATTCCATGTCCATTTCGCATGGCACTAGCCCGAGCAGCGGCCGACCGGCGACCAAGGGAAGAAAGGGAGAGGCGGACCGGACAGGCTTGTGATCCGATCGGCAGCGAGGAGTCGTCGTCGGCGCCGGTCCGTGCAGTATGGGTTCCGGCCATCCACCGCTATCGCGCCCCCACGGGCGTCGACCGGGTCCCGTGGTCTACTCCGTCGCGTGGGTCGCCGTCGACTGTCGTAGTTGAGCTCACAGCTGAACGCTTTAGTTAGTTATAGTTAGGCGTTGAACGGAGGCAGACGGAACGAGCTCGTTGCTGGTCGACGCACGGCGAACGGTGGTCGACGAGAAGACCTCGTGGAGCCGATCTGGCGGCCAGTGCCGTGACGGGCTCGTCGGCGTACGTGCCGTGCCGGCCATCGGAATGGAGAGGAAAGCTCGAGCTTTACAGCTCGAAAGCCTTCTTTTTTTTTGTCCTTCCATCTCTCTTTGTGAAGTGTGTGTGGAATAAATGGGAGAGATTCGCGCCTTTCGATCTGTTTCAATAAAGCAAAGGGAGCTGTTGGGATCATCAAATCGTACTTGTTTGTTTTGGTTCAGGAAATGAATGTGAAACACGTACGTACCTGCTACTCGGTTTTTTCTAAAGGAAACGAAAAGAATGTGAAACACGACGACTCCACGATCAGATTTTTTTTTGAGGGGAACATCTTGCCGCTTTATTTAAACAAAGTCTGGAATATCAGAAGAAATTACATCTAAGATAAAGTCTGGTGGCGAAGCTAACCAAGTCTCGCATCGTTCCTCACCGACCCCTACCTTCGCTAACCTATGCGCGGCAACATTCCCAGAACGCGGAATCCAAGAGACGTTGAACTCCAGCAATGAGTTGAGCATGTCCTTGATGTCTTGCACCAAGGCCCCAACGTAGAAAGATTCCTAGATGACTGGTTTATCATTTGCACCACTCCCTTGCTGTCCAGTTCGATGTGAGCACGCTGGACCTGAAGGTCCACAGCCATTTGAACAGCTCTCCTGCATGCCAATACTTCCACAGCTTCGGGATCGGCAATGTGCGGAAAGTGATAGCAAGCTCCCCCCAAAAAAGCACCATGATGATTCCTTAGAACTGCCCCTCCTCCTCCTTTCTCACCATGCCTGGAAGTCGCGCCGTCTGAGTTGACCTTAATCCATCCCTCCGCAGGTGACTCCACGATCAGATGAAGGCAAGGCACATCGGCAGTCTGAACATTGGACGAGGACAACAAAATGGCAAAGATGAGATGGCGTGAGAAACGTGTCTCAGTTTGGAGAGCGGCGTCAGATAAATTCAAATAAAATAGAAAAACATCTGTTCTAAAAATAAAATCTGTTGTCAGAAAAATATCAAAAATCTAAAAAAAAAAGCATCCAAGATATTCAAATGTCCAAGGAGCGACCTTTGAGGTGCCCATGGCAAAAATGAAATAAAATTTGGTTGTCGAAGAAACTTAAAAGCATTTTGAAGACCTGATTGTTTCCACTAGAGCTTCCAAATGCCATTTGCCCATGAAAATTTGCACGCTCCGGACACACTCGAGCATCTTTCAGTGCCAAAACATTTCAGTTTTTTTTACTTCTTTTAATCGAGATTTTTTGAGATTTCTTTTACTTGTGTTTCTATATTTTGTTTTTCAAATTTATTGATCATAGATAGTAGATGAGCCTGGGCCGATCTATGGATTACTGCTCAGTTTGATGTTTTTTTTGTTGTTGTAATATTATGTTTCCCAACTCCTCGTGTAATTCTGGGCACTGCTGTAATGGGAGGATCACTTCAAAGTCGTAAATTACAAGGAATAACTTTTGAATTGTGAGAAAAATAAATACGACAACAATTAAACAATGTTCAGTTCTCTTCTGTGTGCGAGTATGCAATTACAGTGTAAATAAATAAAAATTAAAAATCTAGTCATCCTGGAGTATGTTTTATGCACACATCTAATCTAGCTCCCAAAACAATCTAAACAAAGGTGAAAGCAGACGCTAAAAAATCCAGCATCTACGCCGATCAAAATGGCCTCTTGAGCCCCTTGAAGTCCACCGTCTCGATGCACTCTACGCTGCCCCTGAAGCCATTGAGCAGCTTGAGCAGCTCGCTGGCCCGGTCCTTGGTGACGCCGCCGCAGCCCACCTGGAGCAGCAGGAGCAGCTTCTGGAAGGCGCCCACCCGCAGCGCCTCGGCGCAGCACGCGTCGGCGCCGGCGTCCGCGGCGCGGCAGAGGCGCCAGAGCGCGGAGACGGCGAACTCCGTGGCCATGTCGGACACGCGGAACATCTTCTTGACCAGCACCGGCACGACCAGCGCGTGCGCGCGCGCGGACTCGAGGCCGGCGTCGGCGCACAGGACGCTGTCGAGCACTGCCAGCGCCTTCTCGCTCGTCCCCTTGTCGGCGTCCACGAGGAGCTCCGCCACGACGGACACCGCGCCTAGCTCGGCGAAGCGGGCGGCCGCGCGGTCGCTGCCGGAGACGAGGTAGTAGGCCGTGACGAGCGCGGCCTTGGTTGCCTGCGGGGACACGGGGTTCCTGACGAGGCCCACAAGCGCGCTGCACACGCCGGGCGTCCTCGAGATGGTCTCGACGGTGTGCCGATCGGCGGACGAGGCGAGCTCGCGGAGGACGATGGCGGCGCTGGCCCGCGCGGCGAGGTCGCCGTGGGAGAGCACCGAGACGAGGGTCTTGAGGGACGCCGGGGAGGCAATGCAGCACCGCGCCTCGTCGTCGAGCGGGAAGAACACGGTAAGAGCCGCCAGGATCTTCCCCAGCGCGCCCAGGACGGCGGCGCAGGTGCCCTCCACGGGCTCCCCGGCGAGGCTCTGAAAAGCCGAGGAGAGCTGGCGGGCGGCGCCCGCAGCCGCGAGGCACCGGCGGTTGCGGTCGCTCTCCTTGCCGATCGCCCTAGCCCTGGCGGCGAGCTGCCCGCACACAGGGGCGTTCCCGCGCCTGGCGGCGGTGGAGACGGCGACGAGCACCTCGGCCGCGTCGGCCTCGGCGACGGGCACCTTGGGCGTGGGCACCCGCTCGGCCTGGTTGGCGACGCACCAGTCCTGGATCATGCGGCGCGTGGCGTGGTTGGGGACGAGGTCGGCGAGCCGCACGGGGCCGCCGGTGACGGGGCACGTGCCGCGGCCGCGCGCCAGCCACCCCTCCACGCTCTCCCGGTCGTAGGTGATGCCCGTGGGCGCCGTGACGGGGTCCTTCATCAGCTCGAGCGAGATCGGGCACCGGAAGTGCGCCGGCACCGCCAGGTCCTCCTCGTTCCCGGCGTCCGCCACCTGCCGCCGTCCCCGCCGCAGCAGCGGCAGCTCCGGCACCAGCCTCGTCGCCCGCGACATGGGCAGAACCATCTTCCGGACGAGCCGCGCGCTAGTTGGGACGGAGAAGAGGCGAGTCGCACGTTGCCGCGGCCGGAAACGTTGAACGGAGTGGGGTTGAAGTCGTTGGCGTCGGTTGGAAGTTGGAACGGAGGGAGAAGAGCTCGAGGACTGGGGGAGGTAGTGCGGCGGTGGAGCGGGATATATAGGTTGTGGAGTGTGAGGTGACGTACGTACGCGGGGTTGGGAGGTGGGAGACGGAGACTCGTGGACTTATGCGGGGCGGAGGATTATTTTGTTCGTTTGGTTGTGGTTGGGTCGAAGCGTTTGAATGTTGACCGTTGAACACGCAATGTTTGAACGTGCGACCCCGGCGCTCTGCTCGCGTGGAGGCCGCGGACGGCATGGAAAAAACGGCACGCCGCGCGCGCAGGAATGGCCCAGTGCCAGTTGCCCACTCGTCTCAGCTCCAGGTGCAGGAAAATCCGATTGGTTTGCGCCTTGGGCATCTCCGCTGGACGGAGCGGTCGGCGAGGCCGCACTGGCTGGGCCCCGCATGTCAGCCACGTCCTCGCCACGGTTAATCGTCTCAGCTAAAGGAATATTCCTTAATTAATCAACGAAGCCAGTGAGCCACGGACAGCGTTTGCAGCGCTGTTCGGCTGCTCCGAGGCGTTTCGCCAGGTCACGAGCCACTGTACAAAATGGTTTCTTTCTGTCGAGACTTTTTGGACCTGGTACGCCGTGTTGCGCGTGTCCGCATGCGCGCGCGTCCTGCTCCGGCTGGTTGGGGATGGAAACGCGCGGCGACAGCTTTGCGGCTGGCTCTTCGGCTTGTTTTGCACGATTTCGGCTTTTTTTGCACGATTCCGGCCGGCCGGCGCCCAAGGAGGTCGTCCTGTTGACTGCCGACCGGAGTGCGTTCCGTGTGTGAAACTGCAAAGCTAGGACTCGTAAGTCAGTCGTAGGCAATACATAAAGGACTGTTTAGCTTTAGATGGGGAAATAAGGACTTCTTGCAGTGTATTACTGGAGGTGCAAATCATCTTATGTTAGTAGTACTCTCTCCGGTAATTTTTAGTCTGCATATAAGTTTTGTTCGAAATCAAAATATCTCTATTTTAATCAAACTTATAGAGTATGAACAATGATGATTGAGTTGGCTGTAAAAGCAAGAGAAGATAAAATAATAGTGGTTGCTCACTCTCCATGGGGTGTGTGTGTGTTGGGAGGGGTCCTTGTGTGGCGATATAATCAGTGACGGAGCCAGGAAAACTTAATCGGGGGCCAACTGATGTTAAATCATGTTGGGGCGGGCCAAAGCCAACAGAATCATCATAATACACAATATTAGCAGTAGGTAATCACTCATGTAGTGGCAAAATCTGCATGTTGACCTGGGCCGGGGCCCCTGCTGGCACCCCCTGCCTCGGCCACTGGATATAATGGCGTTTCACATTGTTGCCACGGGTATGCAGAAGACGTGTCCACGAGTAAACTGGAAAAAAAAATCATTTTTTTTATTTTTTTGTAAAAAATATTGACAAATGTTTTGATTGCTTGCAAAATTTCACCATGGAATGACATTCGTGGTAGACATGGCAAAAAAAATATTTGCCACGTCTACCACGAATGTCATTCCATGATATTTGCAAGCAATCAAATATTTGTCAATGTTTGCTACAACAAAATTCATTTATTTAAAATTTTCAATTTGCCTTGATTAAACTATTCACCCGAGCTCATGTGAGCTCGAGCTGAGAAGAGCACTTTTGAAGAAAGATGACTTACTCGTACGTGTCTATTTGTCGTATCTTGTCATGGTTCTATCGTTGTTGGTCATTTCATGTACTTTGATTGAAACATATTTTGCCTCATTGCCTTGCATCTTCCTTTATAACAACTAAGGTCTGAACTGTAATACTCAACTTGAATTTTACAGTCTCGTGAACTGCTAAAACATAGAGAAGCACCGGCTAAAATAAAAGGCAAAAGCGAAGAAAAGAATTCAATAGCACAAAAACAATTAAGTAAATATGAACGTATGTCTTTGTATTGTGTTTCTCAAATAAGAGTTATGCATTGTGCAACCATTGTATATTAAAAGTGCAAAAGACAAAATAAAGTTTGAAAAGCCACATACAAGTAGTATAATCCGATGAGTACAACTGCACATAACAAATTTTTTTTGTAGAATTTGCAGCTCATATAGATTAAAAGAACAAAAATATTCCTCTACAACCTGAATACTTTAGTATCAACCCTCCTCCCCCACCCCCAACCCCGAAGCCCAAACAAAGATCGCAACACGCAAACTGAATGACATAAATATGCCAGAAACCGAGTGAAATCACACAAAAAGAGTCGACTAAAGGCAATAAGTGTTGAGTTAACCGGCTGAATATAGTTCTGATTTTATTTTTTGAAATGGAGAAAAAAATATTGCCTCATCCATTAATTAAAAGAAAGATAATTAACTAGTTAACTAAAAAAGTATGAAATCCGTCACATACAAAATACCCCCACAGGCAACACTACAAAGAAATCCTCGTCGAGATAGCACATTAGCGTCTTTGTCATCACTTCTCCCCGAGCACGCGCCACCACCACTCCCTATGTCTATCCTTTTTTAAAAAAAAATTAACCAGCGAACGTTCGCTAGGAGGCATGACAAGTGCGAACGATTTTCATGACAATTTGTGTTGTCTGCAGATGGCTATTTTTTTTAGCGAGCATGACAAATCCGCCTAACTCATTTTTTTTGCCAAGATTTGTGGTGCTTCCAGAAGGAATTTGTCTTACCAGGGAACTTCCAGAAAAAAAAAGTCTTAGCAGGAACGTCAGCAGCATAATATTCCATTTCTTATTCTGAGAAGAAATATTTGATATCAATTTACACGACAATATTTGTGGCACATAAACAAGTTCAGTCCAACGCTCTCGTGTTATGAGCGGGCACCAGAAAAGCTTCAGATAGCAATGGATATTTGCTGGAATACGATGCGCATACCGTATCCTCATTGCACGGCTGCGAGACGAGGAGCCAATCAAAGGCCAGCTGGATACGTGATACGTCCTCACCATCTTTTTTTTTTCTGAGATTACGTCCTCACCATCTTAGCTAGTACAACAACTGTCCGCGCCACCGCGGTACGTGCCTTTATCCATCAACAGGCACACACACCGTCAAGGAGAATTCCTGGTCGACGGCAAATCCGCGTTACGTTTCAGGTAGCGCTGCGTACGTCGTCGTCGACCACGCAATGTTTGCTGAAATTTGAGATAGGCTTTAGGCTCATATAACAATTTTTAAAAAATCTCTAAGAGCCTATGTGGGTTATATGTAGGTGTAGTGAAAAGTTTAGTTTCATCCCGAAAGTGGAAGAAAAGTTGGACCTCCTTATAAGGGTTTTTCTTCTACATGTTATTGGAGATTGAGAAGAGGAGAGGCCCTCGCGCATTCCTCCCCCGCCTCCCGCCTCGTCACGCCGCAGGTTGCGGGATGGAGCCAAGCCGAGCTCACACCTGTCACGGACTTGGACGTGGGTCGGCTGCGCCTATATAAGTGTGCGGTGTCTCCTAACCCTAGCCGCCACGAATAGATCACATCTGCTCCACGTCTACTTCCTCTACGTCTGCTTCGCCTTCATCATCAACATGTCCACCGATGCCGACCGTGCTACCGACAAGAAGGACGCCGCTGCTGCCATCAAAGCCACGGCCTCTGCATGGCCTACTGGAGGGTATAACTCGTTTATCCCGCTCCTACTGTTTTCTGTTTTAGCCATGCTAGTGTTATACGTAAATCTTTCTGCAATTAGCATAGTATGTGCTAGCTTGACTGAATATCAGTATGCGTTTATTTATATCAATGCCATGTTACTGATTTGCTTGTGAATTAATTTAATCAAGAAATTGCCTATTTACTCAACAATGTTTTTTGCCTGTCGTATCGAGCCGGCATAAAGCCGGCCGTGGCAGCATCTTCCATAATGGAATGGAAATCCGTCTTGATGGGTAGGGAGTTACCAGTAGATGCCAATGAGCATTGTCGAGCAGATCTCGCCGGAGATACATATGCTGCAAGTGCAAGTGGCGGTCGATGTGGTCTATGGCATTTTGTTCCTATGTTGGAGTTGGACAGGGACGAGTCAAGTGGTAGACAAGCTTGCCTTTGGTGTTTCTCTGAGCTGAGCTGCTGCCGTTTCCCAGCTGCCACTGGAGCTGGCGCTGTCGTACAGTAGGCGTAAAATGGAAGACGAACCTAAAATGAACGCCACTCTGGTCAATGGACTTCGTCGTCCAAGTGGCCATCGAATCGAACCTGATTCTTTCCATCCGGCCCAGATAAATCCCAGCTGTTTCCTCACATAAGATACCCTGCAAAAGAAAGAAATCACTAGCAGCCGGCGGCTTGCAAGTTGCAACCATACGGCCGGACAGTACAAGGCAAATTAGCTGACCTATCTCGTGCTCTTTGGCTAAAAGATGCTGAGCATGTACTTACTTGAAGACATGGTCGATGCGCATATGGGTAGGATCCTAGCAGCGAAATACAAGCTGGATACTTGATGTCCAAAGTGACCATCGCCTGCCTAGCCACCACTGCCCCGCGCGCGAGAGAATTCCTCGCCGACAGTGAATTCGGCGTTTCAGGCGGCTAGTGGTGGCTCTTGTAGGCCACTAGTGGGTGGGGCGCGCCCGTGGCGCGCTGCCTGAACGATGCCTCTGCCGTGCCAGGGTTGCAAGCGCCCCTTCGGCTGCTTTTTCTTTACTTGCTGCCACACATGCATGTATAACTGAGAACCTTGTTAATCAATTACTTTAAATCAGGCCAAAATCCATTAAAGTAGTAATCCAAAACCTTAAGAGCTGAAAGCAGATTAAATTTGGACAATTAACAATCAGCTGTGTAGCTGGTTAAACTATGCATTATACATATGCTAGCTAGTTCAAAAGGAAGGGGACGCAATTTTGATCATGGCATACATGTCGCATAAACTACTCAAATGTAGAGTCGCAATTCCTCATAGAGTAAGACAAAGTTAACGGCTCCGACAGGCTTAAGAAGCACACACTACATTGAGTATATACAGTGGCAGTCGCAAACGACCTGTCGACATTGTTAAATATATTTGCATGCATTGCATACATTGTCATGTTATTAATTGAAACAAGAGCTAACCTAAAAAAATAAGAACAATGCATTCTAGATAGAAAGAAGCATGCACAATAGAACCGGCCGAATTGCGACGACAACGTGATGGTGACGACAGGAAGTGAACTGGAGTGTTGAGTCCCCTCGCATCGCATCATATTCTCCCAACGCGTCACATAGCAAGCCTGAATACACATCTTTGGAAGGAAACCCGCAATGACAAAGAACAAAAAATGTTCACTTCTTCAGCTACCTCTGAATCAAACTTTGCTCCTAGGATGAACAATTTATACAAAACACTAATTTTGTATTCCCTCCGTAAAGAAATCTAAAGTAGTAGTGATCTAAAGGCTCTTATGTTTCTTTATGGAGGGAGTAAGCCAAAAGCAACTGTGCCTTGAAGCACAATCAACATGCAGAACCTACCTCCCAATTCATAGATGGATTATTACTAAGGGACAACAGTATCTTCCTTACATTTACACTTGATCGAAACCAAAAAAATGAAATGAAGTGCAGTGCAGTGAGAAACTGACCTAATAGACAATCTGAATGTTATATAAGCTCTGTTGAAGAGTGGGGATCTGCCTGACGCATTTTATTCACCAAAATACAATAGACTATTGTATTTACCACAAGACTGATGTTTAAAATTTATAAAACCATAACAACAGCAACTGAGATCTTTGAAATTTATACTATAGCACCTTCTAATAAAATGGAAGTTCGTCCTATTGCATCCAGGGAAATTACAGGAAACTTCCTGCTTACTGGAACTCATATGTTAGCTGCCTGCTGAATACCAAAGTGAACATCCAAATTTCCCTCATATTCAGCAATAATATCCATGTATAGGCCATAGTTTAGGAGTTAAAAAGATAGAGCATACTTGCACTCATATTCACACTTTTGACAATAGATCTTTGAATTAACCCCAAGAAAATGAAAATGGATTATGAGTGATTCAGAGAAGTAATTATCCTGTGAACTCCTACTTCTAGATTGAGGAGACTACAAGTTGTACCACAAACTGAACGAGATGCATGTATACCGGCGACGATGAGGAGGGCGAGGTGGAGATTGAGTCGCGCTGTGGAGAGTTTCCAGCATGGCCGTTGGCAGACTTGAAGTAGCAGGTGGCGGCGAGGGAGCGTGGTTGTGCGTACCAGTGAACTGGCCTAGTTAGTTAGGCACAATTATGCAGCCTGTAAAATGAACAAATAATGGAAAGAGCCAGATAATAAAATCACAAGGCACAACAATGTTGTAGATGTTCACTCCATCAAAAGGTTGGTCGCTGGAGATGTAAGGTAATCCACATGGAGAAAGCAAAGAAAAAATAATACTACACCAGCTGCATCACCGACGCGTACTCGAGCAGTGGTAGGAGTGCCGCAGAGGGGGGTGGAGACGAGGCACAAGGGGTAGGCTGGCGCAGACATGGTCACTTGAATCTGAAGGAAGAAGATTATTTTGTATGGTTAATGAAAAAGTTGAATACTGAAATGTATCGAGAATTAAAGAATGTACTGCATAAATCAAGCTTTTGACCCAGAAAATAAAACCATACAATCCTGTGCTAGCTTGCTTATCACAAACAGTTAAGATGCTAAGAGTTAGTAATTCTTTGGCTGTCGTGTGCTGGTGAGACAAACCTTAGTAAACCCTTACATATATTCTAGTAGGTTGATCGGAAATAACAGACAAAATAAAAATATGTGGCTTCAAAATAAGGAACCTCTTATTATAATTGATGGTAGAACCCAATACTGAATAAGTTGTGACACTAAGTTAGTCCAAGCATCTTCCTGTTAGAAACATCCACAACATTTGACTTCTAAAGTTCATAATTGCTCACCAATCTGAAAGGGAATCCTTTTGCAATCTATCCATGATATGATTCAATTTGCAATTTCTAAAATTAGCATGTATGTAGTAGACAAAAACTGGACGCTGTATCTAATCAGAAGTAATCTTCAAGATTTGAGGCGCCGAAGAACTGCGAAAAAGACGCCTGGTTGGGAAATGAGTTGACTGACTTCCCTCCGTCAGGTGATATTGATGATTCCAACTTTGGTGGTGACACTAGTTCATTTTGTTCGACCTGCTGACACTGCAGCTGTCCAGAAAAATCACCATGAGTAAGTGCACCAGATGAACCTTCATTGTTATCACAGTTAACATGTTTGGTGTCACAACTGACTAGTTCTGCTTCTGAAACATGATGTTGGTCACTGCAAATCCGTGAAGGTGCCGAAGAAAGTTCATAATTCTCTGAAATGGTTTTGCGAGATGAGCCTTTCTTGCTCCTCCGAGGCTTGACTCTAGGCTCACCCTTGCCATTTTGCTCTGAAATGCTCGACTTGGATATTTATCTGCGTTTCCTGGCTCTCTTCCTGCAACATGTAGCTCCGACGCAGACACTGAATCATTGGCAGGCTGAACCTCACAGCTTTCTGAATCGCCTCTCTGCATCTTAGGAGCATGCAACTGTTGCTGCTGCTGGACTTCATTGGAAGGCATGCTTTCTGGCTTTATGGAACCAATGGGATGACCAAATGTTGAAGGAGGCGTGTAGTTTTGCTTGACATTCTGAATAATACTAGAATAAGAGGACAGGTGACAACTGAGTGGAGTCCCTATGTTTTGGCCAGATTGATTCAGAAACATCATCATAGCCAATTCCGATCCAACGGCGGGCATGTGCTGCAAGTTACCATATGGATTTCCAGGTGCCCTCTGAAATGGTGACATATTTATAGATGCAATATCTAGCCCAGGTACTGCAAGTAAAAAAAAGAGTTAGTATCCAACTTACAAAATGATACAACAAATATTTGCAGATTCAGTCACACCCCAGGTACTGATAAAGCATGGTTGAGGAGTACCTCCATAACCAGGCAGGCATTGTCGCTTCGAATTCAATGATGCAGAAGGGAACGCTATAGTGTTCTCCGGAGTTTCAATGTCCCATATGCTCACACGCTCGGATCTTTCTCCATATCCATGTTCATCCCATTCAATCTGTTAATGCAAAGTATATGAGGACGGCCACATGATGATTGGCAGGTTCATTCAAGTTTTCTGGAAGGAAAGCAAGGCACCTGCAAGTTGCGCCATTTGGAGTTCGGTCATCTCATCGGATCAGAGTCGCTAACTCCCACAATTGTACCAGTGTATCTGTCAAACAGATCAATTTTTATTCATAAATGATGCAGAACAAATTCACCGAGCATACACATTGAAAGATGGTGCTAAACCTTCATACGTGAATGGTATATTGCATTATATATACTACTACTCACTATTGTAGAGGTGGCTTGATATGGTCATTTTTCTCAAAGATGAAAGTGAGAAAGATTCGCAGAACAAGTAATTTAAACTTGAAAGCATAACAGCATATATTGCCTTCAGATATCAGTTGCATTTACAGGAGAAGAATACAGAGCATCAAATCAAAAGCAGAAAAAAATGGTATCTTCCTATGACAAAGTATTTAGTTAGTGGACAAACCTGCGCTTG
Organism: Aegilops longissima; assembly: GCA_021605205.1. Taxonomy (NCBI): domain Eukaryota; kingdom Viridiplantae; phylum Streptophyta; class Magnoliopsida; order Poales; family Poaceae; genus Aegilops; species Aegilops longissima. The sequence continues at coordinate 209,478,086 of CM038682.1, read as the reverse complement.
CTTGACTCCTCTGTCTCAAACATCATAGCCATTCTCATGCCAACAGATTGCTGGATATAGTTGGCCTTATTGTACCTTGCAACAGGAACTACAAATGGCGAGTAGTACATAGATATATCCTAGGTATGACATGCTACAGAGCATGGTACGCGGTGTGGAAGTTGTCGAAAGTACTTTGTGCTGCTGTCCATGCTGGCCGCGGCCTTCCGGCCGTCGACTCAGTCGCCTAGACCTGTCTGCGACATGGTTACTGTGGCTTGTGTGTCGGTGGATGCCGATCCAATCGATCAATGGCGAGGGTCACGATGGACATGCGTTGACATCAAGATCAAACAAGTTAGACAGGATTTGTATAGTTTCACAGAGCCCTTTTTCCTTACATTTGGATAATATATGTCTTTTTTTTGCGAGATTGGATAATATATGTCAGTTGTAAGGAAACTAATCCTATGTCATATCCCATACCTGCACATTCAGAATAAAATATTAAAAGGCAGCACAAAAAATAAAACTTCTAGCCATCTTTTATGATGAGACGGATTGAACTAACACTCAGAAGAACCGCAGAAGTTTTTCATATAAAAGCAGTGACTACGGATCAAATAGTAAAGAACTCCATATATACTCACTTCTAAAATTTTATAGGCATTTCCTCAAACATATTGTGAGCCACTTACATCCATCATTAGGGCCAGAATGAGCAAACATCTTGAAATTAATGGCAGAATTATATCCAACCTCAACCTTCGGAGCGAACACACAGAGGAACCGGTAGCCTCAAATTCCCTGTCGACAAAATTCTATTCTGTCAAAGATCATGACACTGTGCTCTTTTAAAAAATTTCCATGTATTAATATCACCATAATATCAACCTGTACTTATAGATGAGCTATAGATATCTACCAAATAGAATTAAGTTTCGGAAAATAAGAAACTGAACTGACTACTGTCTATTTGGTCTTGTCCAGCTCAATAAGATAAATCTGAGCAAGATAATGCAAGATTTGCTCATGCTACTGAATGTGATGATGCCATAATAACTACTACAATGATTAATCTCGACCGGGTACAAAAATAATGTGAGGACTCATTCACCAGATTGCAGATATACAAATTATAGGGACAACTTAGTGCTACAGCTTAATCATATGTAATAATGTTGTCACTATCAATCATCAGTTCTTTGCAAGAAGGCATCAGAAAGACAAAAAGCCAAAGCTCTTCGGTGTTTATTTAATTACATTGGTTCAAATGATACTTTATGGAATAAATATAGATGCACACACAAAGACCCAAACATTTATGTTTGAAGAGCTAGCCTCGCATATAACAGATACTTAGAAGATTTTTAGGTAGAACGAACCATTTATCAGTATTAAGAGTGCTAGTTTCAGGTATTATATAGGTGATAACAATTTCAGGATTATGGCGATCTTAGGGGAGGCCTCTGACCTACATCATATATCAAATCTGAAGATCAGGAAAAAGCAAAGAAGCTGATTGCATATGCAATTATGCATACCAACAAGCAGAATAGGCACATCTATCGCAAAAGAAAAATAAGCAGAATAGAAGAGGGATATATACCATACTACTCTGATCACCTATATTGCGCCCAGCTCGTATCTTTCAAATGTCTGATGAAGCTTCCTTACGATAAGTTGTACTTTCCGTTATTTTCTTCCAGTTGTGCTTGTCCGTCTCTAATAATCATTGCCAGAAAATATTCATTAGTGACAAGTGCTCATACAGGCAAATATATAATACACACAGGTCAATCTTAGAAGGCTCAGTGTACTTCTGCTGGATAACTTGTTATACACTTCGGCAAACTTCAGAATTTTTCAGTGAAATGAACAGAAGTTCTGAAGATCCAAAACATAGCACAAACGTCTACACCTACATATTTGCATTGTTAAGCTTAATATCAGCTAGCAAACCCTGAAGAAAGCACCAGCCAAGAGCTATGGCTGGCTGCGTGCACAACTCTCTAGCAGATCCGCCATCACTTCATAGTTGTCCCCTTTCATCTGCCCCCATCATACAAATAGTTGGAGCAACCTCTCTCTTCTTCACATAGCCGTCCCAACATCTAGGGCTTCTCTGCATCTCGCCGCTCTGGCCCAGAGCCTCCATCCGCACCTCTGCGGCGGCCGGTGACGAGGGCGAGATGCACGAATTGCGGCAGGTTCCGGCCCTACCGGTCGATCTGGGGCGAGGAAGAGGGGAGGAGCTCGTTAGTGGTGGGGAGATGGTGAGGGAAGAAGAGAAGGGGTGGGGGCGCCGGCAGATCTGAGCCTCTTCCTCACCCGCCGTTTGGCGGCGCGGGCAGATTAGGCCGTTTCTGCGGCGAGGCTGACGTCAGCGGGTGGGATGTGGCAGCGCGGGGCGGCGGAGCAGAGGCGAGAGCGAGGGAGACGAGGAGGTCGCATGCGAGCAGGGAGAAAGGGGAACACGTGCAGCGCTAGCGCCAGGGGAGATATTTTCTGTGAGCAGTTTTTGTCAGGTTCGATCCAACGTGGCACGCGCGAGCAAGCGCCCATGATGCACACGTTAATGTTTTGGATGCGCACGCAATGTTTGCACGCAAAGCCGGCCGCAGCCGCACCATCTTCCATGGAGATAGATAGAGGCCAACGAGCACCGTCGAGCAGAGATCTCGCCGGAGATGCAGATGATCATTTGGTAGTGGCTATGACGTGACAGGAAGAGGTTGGAAACACGTTGTCGGTCGTTTCTCTGACCTGGTTTCCCATTGGCGCTGGCGCACAGTGGGCTACCTACCTCCGATGCTCCATTGACGTACCGCACCCGGCCGGGTCGCTTCTGCTCAATTTCCTTTGTGATATTGTCTGTGCGGAGTATATATTTGTGTTACATGTATTGCGTATTATGGCCCACCTTTTAGTTATATATAATTTAAATTGCGGCCTACCCTGTATATATACAGGTTCACCGGCATCCATCAATACAACGATTATTGTATTGCAAAATTATTCGTCTACATGATATCATCCTTTTCGGTCTAACCCTAGAGTTCATCGCCCAAGGCTTTCTCACAAGGCCACAAGACCCACCATCATTGCACTCTACCTGGCCAAGACTACTCCCTCCCCCACACACACACACAGGGCCATCTCCACACAGGCCACACACAGACCCACCATCACCATCACACACTCTCCTCACACACACACACACACACCCCACACACACACACACACCCACATCACAGACCTCACACAGACTACTCCCTTCACCCACATCACTTGCCACACACACTGGCCACCAGACTATTCAGACCTTCCACACACCACTCCCTCCCATGCCACACAAGGCTTCCACACAGGCACACACCGCCAGACCACCATCCAGACTCAGCCGGCCACTCCTCCTCTACACCCACAGACTCACAGGCCCAGGCCACCCACCACCCACCACCGACCCCCCACGCCACGCCACCCCACCCCACACACACACACACACACACACAGACCCACCACCACACCCCCACACACACATCCTCCCCACACCACACAGGCCTCACAGGCTGCCACCACCCACCACCGATGTACCCCCCCCCCACATTCTCCCCACACACCCCACACACAGGCCACACAGGCCGCCCACACCCACCATCACTGACCCCCACCGCAGCTGCCACTCCTCTCCTAATCACACACACAGACTCCACCATCACACACACACACACACATCTCCCCACACACACACACCGCCACCGCTCACACACACACACAGACACCACCACCATCAGACCACTGCCACACTTTCTCCTACACACACACACACACACTTCATTGCCACAGGCATTTTCCTTTACACACACACACTGGCCAGGTTGCCTGCTCGCTGCCTGTCACAGGCTTGCAGGCATGGCCACCACCTCTACACACGCCGTCCGCTGCTCCCCATCGCGCCACCGTCACCGTTGTCGCTCCCTTCCCCGCAGCCACGCCCCACAGCCACCGCTGTCCTCCTCTTTCCTCCCACGAAAACCCTAACCCTAGCCGCGCGCCACCATGGCCTCCCCGAGCTCCTCCGCTACCACCCGCATAGAGATGTTTGGACGTCTTCCGTTGCGAGTAACACGGGCTATCTATACTACTTGGTGATTTTAGAAGATTATTCTCATTATGTGTGGACTTTTCCTCTTCGTCGTAAATCCGATACTTTAGCCACACTCACCGCCTTTTATTCCTATGTCACCACCTAGTTCGGTCGCCCCATACTTGCACTCCAAGCCGATAACGGAAAAGACTTCGACAACATTGCTCTCCGCACACTTCTCGCCTCTCATGGCACCACCTTTCGTCTGACTTGTCCTTACACATCACAACAGAACGCCCGCGCCGAACGTATCCTCGACACTCTTAATGACTGCATTCGCACGTTACTCTTTCACTCTAACGTGCCCACTCGGTTTTGGCCCGATGCTCTCGCCACCGCCACTCTTTTAGTTAACATTCGTCCGTGTCGTCCTCGGTGGAACTACGCCCCTCACCACCTCCTCTTCGGTACACCGCCGTCCTATGACAGTATTCGCATCTTTGGGTGTCTTTGTTATCCTAGCACCGCGTCCACCACGCCACACAAACTCGCACCATGTTCTGTCCCATGCGTCTTCCTTGGCTATCCCTCCAACACCAAAGGTTACCGGTGCTATGATCCTCTCACTCATCGTGTGTACACCTCGAGGCACGTGTATTTCGTCGAGACGGTGTTCCCTTTTTTCAGGATTCTCCGGCTGCAGCTTCTTCGGCGCTGACCCCCGCGCCCCCTGCTTGGAACGATGCGCAGTGGCCCTCGGTGGTCCCCCCGTCCTGGCGCCTTCCGCTGCCGCCTGGGTTCTCGACTCCCTCCCCCGAGGTCGGGTCTGGCCGATCCCCTGGATCCCCAGCTCCCTCCTTAGAGGTTGATCCTGATCGGGTACCCCACTCCGGCGCCACGGCGGCCACACCGCCCTCCACCCCTGTTAGCACTGTCACCCCGGTGATGGGCTCGACATCCACCTCGCCTGTCGCCACCCCAACTGTCGGCTCATTGCCGGCTGCGCTCGCTTCGCCATTGGGCCCCGCTGCCGCCGCTGCCGTCGCTGGCCCCGTCGCCGCCGCCGCCGCCGCCGCCATGGGTCCTGCTGCAGTCGCTTCCCCGCCTCTCGGCATGACGACCCGTGCTCGGGCTGGCGTGCTTCGGCCGAGGACGCGCTACTCCTCCAACGATTATGTTTGCGCCGCCTCGACATCAACGACGTCACCCATCCCCTCCTTTGCTCGCGCTGCCCTTCGGGATCCCCATTGGCTCACAGTGATGTAGGAGGAGTTCGATGCCCTACAGCGCAACCGCACATGGCATCTTGTTCTGTGACCCCCTCGTGCCAACGTCATCACTGGCAAGTGGGTCTTCCGCCACAAGAGCCGCCCGGACGGTTCTCTCGAGCGCTACAAGGCTCGATGGGTGGTTCGTGGATTTTGGCAGCGCGCGGGCGTGGACTTCACCGACACCTTCGCCTTGGTTGTTAAAACGGGCACGATCTGCGCCGTGCTTTAGTTGGCGGTCTCGCGAGCCTAGCCTGTGCATCAGTTGGATGTCTCCAACGCCTTCTTGCACGGTCATCTTGTCGAAAGGTGTGTTCGTGAGCAGCCCATCGGTTTCGCCGACGCCGAGCATCCGGACTTCATGTGCTTGCTCTCCGTTCTTTACGGGTTAAAGCAGCGCTTTGGGCTTTGTACCAACAGACGCAGCCTTCCCGCATGCTGGCTTTCGGTCCACTCGCCCGATGCTTCACTCTTTGTGTATCATCGAGCCGACATCGCTTATCTGCCGCTTCTACGCCAACGACATCATCCTCACGGCGTCGCCTCCGATATCCTTCAGCGGCTGACAACTCGTCTTCGTGATGAGTTCGCCCTCAAGGACTTGGGCCCCTGCACTACTTCCTCGGCGTCGAGGCGGTCCGTCGGGCTGACGGATTCTTTCGTGACGCATGGGCACGCCCATGAGCTTGAGCGCTGCAAGATGCTTAATCGCAAGCGCGGCCACCCCGTCGACACGAAGGCAAAGGTCTATGCTCTGGAGGGGTCTCTCGCGTCCGATGTAGTGTTCTATTGCTCCATTGTTGGTGCTTTATAATACCTGAAGTTGACTCGACCCGACCTGCAATACGTTGTTCAGCAGGTGTGCCTCCACATGCAGGCCCTGCGTGGCTCTCATTGGACCTTGGTGAAGTGTATTCTTAGTTACATACGTGGAACCATGTCCTTGGGACTCACCCTGACGGCCTCCGCCTCCACCGACCTTGTTGCCTACTCGGATGCCGACTGGGCCGGCTGCCCGACACACGACGCTCCACGTCCGGCTATTACGTCTGAAAGAATATGCGGTGCCTCCATGTTTGGTTTTGGTAATTAATGACAATCTATATGGACTAATGGTTGCCTTGAGTTATATTTGAAGGATTTGTCCATAGGCATTTCTTGAAGTCCATGTGTTGGTTTCAAGGAGTTTATGAGTTGACCAAGGTGCTATTAAGGAATTATTCTAAGATTGGTCACGTGAGTGTTCAGCTTATTGCAAGCATGTCTTGAAGAAGTAGATTGTGTGATCATTCATGTTTACCTTCAAAACATCATCCAAATGAAGAGAGTTGGAAAGATTCAAGGTTGATCAAGACTAAGTCAAGGGTGAATCAAGTTGATCAACTCACAAAGCGTAGAAGATGTACCGAGAGGGATCAAGTGATCCCATGGTATGGTAAGCATTGTCCATTGCGCTTTGGGTACTAATGTTAGGGAACGTAGTAATTTTAAAAAAAAATCCTACGCACACGCAAGATCATGGTGATGCATAGCAACGAGAGGGGAGAGTGTCATCCACGTACCCTCGTAGACCGAAAGTGGAAGCATTATAACAACGCGGTTGATGTAGTCATACGACTTCACGATCCGACCGATCCAAGTACCGAACACACGGCACCTCCGAGTTCAGCACACGTTCAGCTCGATGACGTCCCACGAACTCCGATCAAGCAGAGCTTTGCGGGAGAGTTTCGCCAGCAAGACGGCGTGATGACGGTGATGATGTTGCTACCGATGTAGGGCTTCGCCTAAGCACCGCTACGATATGACCGAGGTGGATTATGGTGGAGGGGGGCACCGCACACGGCTTGGAACAATCAACTTCTGTGTTCTACGGTGCCCCTGCCCCCGTATATAAAGGAGCAAGGGGAGGCCGGCCGCCCTTGGGCGCCCAAGGGGGGGAGTCCTCCTCCTAGTAGGAGTAGGACTCCCTTTCCTAGTCCAACTAGGAAGAGGAAAGGGAAGGAAAGAGAGGAGAGGGAGAGGAAAGAGGGCCGCGCCTCCCTAGTCCACCGGACTCCTCATGGAGGGGCGCCACCTCCTGGGCTGCTGCCTCTCTCTCCCTCAGCCCACTAAGGCCCAATACTTCCCCGGGTTCCAGTAACCCTCCCAGACCGGTTTTCTCTGAAACCACCCGGAACACTTCTGGTGTCCGAATATAGCCGTCCAATATATAAATCTTTACATCTCGACCATTTCGAGACTCCTCGTCATGTCCATGATCTCATCCGGGACTCCGAACTACCTTCGGTACATCAAATCACATAAACTCATAATACCGATCGTCACCGAACGTTAAGCGTGCGGACCCTACGGGTTCGAGAACTATGTAGACATGACCGAGACTCGTCTCTGGTCAATAACCAATAGCGGAACCTGGATGCTCATATTGGTTCCTACATATTCTATGAAGATCTTTATCGGTCAAACCGCATAACAACATACGTTGTTGCCTTTGTCATCGGTATGCTACTTGCTCGAGATTTGATCGTCGGTATCCTCATACCTAGCTCAATCTCGTTACCGGCAAGTCTCTTTACTCGTTACGAAATGCATCATCCCGCAACTAACTCATTAGCCACATTGCTTGCAAGGCTTATAGTGATGTGCATTACCGAGAGGGCCTAGAGATACCTCTCCGACAATCAGAGTGACAAATCCTAGTCTCGATCTATGCCAACTCAACAAGTACCATCGGAGACACCTGTAGAGCACCTTTAAAATCACCCAGTTACGTTGTGACGTTTGGTAGCACACAAAGTGTTCCTCCGGTAATCGGGAGTTGCATAATCTCATAGTCATAGGAACATGTATAAGTCATGAAGAAAGCAATAGCAGTAAACTAAAACAATCAAGTGCTAAGCTAACGGAATGGGTCAAGTCAATCACATTATTCTCCTAATAATGTGATCCCGTTTATCAAATGACAACTCATGTCTATGGTTAGGGAACTTAACCATCTTTGATAAACGAGCTAGTCAATTAGAGGCACACTAGTGACACTCTGTTTGTCTATGTATTCACACATGTATTATGTTTCAGGTTAATACAATTCTAGCATGAATAATAAACATTTATCATGAAATAAGGAAATAAATAATAACTTTATTACTGCCTCTAGGGCATATTTCCTTTAGTCTCCCACTTGCACTAGAGTCAAGAATCTAGATTACATAGTAATGATTCTAACACCCATGGAGTCTTGGTGCTGATCATGTTTTGCTCGTGAGAGAGGCTTAGTCAACGGGTCTGGAACATTCAGATCCGTATGTATCTTGCAAATCTCTATGTCTCCCACCTGGACTTGATCGCGGATGGAATTGAAGCGTCTCTTGATGTGCTTGGTTCTCTTGTGAAATCTGGATTCCTTTGCCAAGGCAATTGCACCAGTATAGTCACAAACGATTTTCATTGGACCCGATGCATTAGGTATGACACCTAAATAGGATATGAACTCCTTCATCCATACTCCTTCATTTGCTGCTTCCGAAGCAGCTATGTACTCCGCTTCACACGTAGATCCCGCCACGACGCTTTGCTTAGAACCGCACCAACTGACAGCTCCACCGTTCAATAAAAACACGTATCCGGTTTGCGATTTAGAATCGTCCGGATGAGTGTCAAAGCTTGCATCGACGTAACCATTTACGATTTAGTCCTTTGTCACCTCCATAAACGAAACATATCCTTAGTCCTTTTCGTGTATTTCAGATGTTCTTGATCGCTGTCCAAATGATCCATTCCTGGATTACTTTGGTACCTCCCGCTAAACTAATAGCAAGGCACACATCAGGTCTGGTACACAACATTGCATACATGATAGAGCCTATGGCTGAAGCATAGGAACATCTTTCATCTTCTCTCTATCTTCAGAGTGGTCGGGCATTGAGTCCGACTCAACTTCACACCTTGTAATACTGTGCAAGAACCCTTTCTTTGCTTGATCCATTTTGAACTTCTTCAAAACTTTATCAATGTATGTGCTTTGTGAAAGTCCAATTAAGTGTCTTGATCTATCTCTATAGATCTTCATGCCCAATATATAAGCAGCTTCACCGAGGTCTTTCATCGGAAAGCTCTTATTCAAGTATCCTTTTATGCTATCCAGAAATTCTATATCATTTCCAATCAACAATATGTCATCCACATATAATATTAGAAATGCTACTGAGCTCCCACTCACTTTCTTGTAAATACAAAGCTTCTCCAAAAGTCTCAGATAAAACCATATGCTTTGATCACACTATCAAAACGTTTATTCCAACTCCGAGATGCTTGCACCAGTCCATAGATGGATCACTGGAGCTTGCACGCTTTGTTAGCACCCTTTGGATTGATAAAACCTTCAGGTTGCATCATATACAAATCTTCTTTCAGAAATCCATTCAGGAATGCAGTCTTTACATCCATTTGCCAAATTTCATAATCATAAAATGCGGCAATTGCTAACATGATTCAGACGGACTTAAGCATCGCTACGGGTGAGAATGTCGCATTGTAGTCAACTCCTTGAACTTGTCGAAAACCCTTCTCAACAAGTCGAGCTTTGTAGACAGTAACATTACCATCTGCGTCAGTCTTCTTCTTGAAGATCCATTTATTCTCGATGGCTTGCCGATCATTGGGCAAGTCAACCAAAGTCCACACTTTGTTCTTATACATGGATCCCATCTCAGATTTCATGGCCTCAAGCCATTTCGCATGAATCTGGGCTCATCATCGCTTCCTCATAGTTCAGAGGTTCGCCATGGTCAAGTAACATGACCTCCATAACAGGATTACCGTACCACTCTGGTGCGGATCTCACTCTGGTTGACCTCCGAGGTTTGGTAGTAACTTGATCTGAAGTTACATGATCATCATCATTAGCTTCCTCACTAATTGGTGTAGGAGTCACATGAACAGATTTCTGTGATGAACTACTTTCCAATAAGGGAGCAGGTACAGTTACCTCATCAAGTTCTACTTTCCTCCCACTCACTTCTTTCGAGAGAAACTCCTTCTCTAGAAAGGATCGATTCTTAGCAACGAATGTCTTGCCTTCGGATATGTGATAGAAGGTGTACCCAACAGTCTCCTTTGGGTATCCTATGAAGACACATTTCTCCGATTTGGGTTCGAGCTTATCAAGTTGAAGCTTTTTCACATAAGCATCGCAGCCCCAAACTTTAAGAAACGACAACTTTGGTTTCTTGCCAAACCACATTTCATAAGGCGTGGTCTCATCGGATTTAGATGGTGCCCCATTTAACGTGAATGCAGCCGTCTCTAAAGCATAACTCCAAAACGATAGCGGTAAATTAGTAAGAGACATCATAGATCGCACCATATCTAGTAAAGTACGATTACGACGGTCGGACACACCATTACGCTGTGGTGTTCCGGGTGGCGTGAGTTGCGAAACTATTCCGCATTGTTTCAAATGAAGACTAAACTCGTAACTCAAATATTCTCCTCTACGATCAGATCGTAGACTTTATTTTCTTGTTACGATGATTTTCCACTTCACTCTGAAATTCTTTGAACTTTTCAAATGTTTCAGACTTATGTTTCATCAAGTAGATATACCCATATCTGCTCAAATCATCTGTGAAGGTGAGAAAATAACGATACCCGCCGCGAGCCTCAACATTCATCGGACCACATACATCAGTATGTATGATTTACAACAAATCTGTTGCTCGCTCCATTGTTCCGGAGAACAGCGTTTTAGTCATCTGGCCCATGAGGCATGGTTCGCAAGTACCAAGTGATTCATAATCAAGTGATTCCAAAAGTCCATCGAATGGAGTTTCTTCATGTGCTTTACACCAATATGACCTAAACGGGCAGTGCCACAAATAAGTTGCACTATCATTATCAACTCTGCATCTTTTGGCTTCAACATTATGAATATGTGTATTACTACTATCGAGATTCATCAAAAATAGACTACTCTTCAAGGGTGCATGACCATAAAAGATATTACTCATATAAATAGAACATCCATTATTCTCAGATTTAAATGAATAACCGTCTCGCATCAAACAAGATCCAGATATAATGTTCATGCTCAACTCTGGCACCAAATAACAATTATTCAGGTCTAAAACTAATCCCGAAGGTAGATGTAGAGGTAGCGTGCTGACGGCGATCACATCGACTTTGGAACCATTTCCCACGCGCATCGTCACCTCGTCCTTAGCCAATCTTCGCCTTAATCCATAGTCCTGCTTTGAGTTGCAAATATTAGCAATGTAACTAGTATCAAATACCCTGTGCTCTGCGAGCTTTAGTAAGGTACACATCAATAACATGTATATCACATATACCTTTGTTCATCTTGCCATCCTTCTTATCCGCCAAATACTTGGGGCAGTTCCGCTTCCAGTGGCCAGTCCCTTTGCAGTAGAAGCACTCTGTCTCAGGCTTAGGTCCAGACTTGGTTTCTTCTCCTGAACAGCAACTTGTTTGCCGTTCTTCTTGAAGTTCCCCTTCTTCTTCCCTTTACCCTTTTTCTTGAAACTGGTGGTCTTGTTGACCATCAACACTTGATGCTCCTTCTTGATTTCTACCTTCGCAACCTTTAGCATCGCGAAGAGCTCGGGAATTGTCTTATCCATCCCTTGCATGTTATAGTTCATCACGAAGCTTTTGTAGCTTGGTGGCACTGATTGAAGAATTCTGTCAATGACACTATCATCCGGAAGATTAACTCCCAGTTGAATCAAGTGATTGTTATACCCGCACATTTTGAGTATATGCTCACCGATGTAACTATTCTCCTCCATCTTGCAAACAGAGAACTTATTGGAGACTTCATATCTCTCAATCCGGTATTTGCTTGAAATATTAAATTCAACTCTGGAACATCTCATATGCTCCATGACGCTCAAAACGTTGTTGAAGTCCCGTTCTAAGCCGTAAAGCATGGTACATCGAACAATCGAGTAGTCATCACTTTGCTCGGGCAGACGCTCATAACATCTGGCGTTGTTCTGCAGCTGGTTTGGCCTCAGCGGTGCTTCCAGACGTAATTCTTCTGTGCAGCAATGAGGATAATCCTCAAGTTACGGACCCAGTCCATGTAATTGCTATCATCATCTTTCAACTTTGCTTTCTCAAGGAACGCATTAAAATTCAACGAAACAACAGCACGGGCCATCTATCTACAACAACATAGACATGCAAAATACTATCAGGTACTAAGTTCATGATAAATTAAAGTTCAATTAATCAAATTACTTAAGAACTCCCACTTAGATAGACATCCCTCTAATCATCTAAGTGATCACGTGATCCATATCAACTAAACCATGTTCGATCATCACGTGAGATGGAGTAGTTTTCAATGGTGAACATCACTATGTTGATCATATCTACTATATGATTCACGCTCGACCTTTTGGTCTCAGTGTTCCGAGGCCATATCTGCATATGCTAGGCTCGTCAAGTTTAACCCGAGTATTTCTACGTGTGCAAAATTGGCTTGCACCAGTTGTATATGAACGTAGAGCTTATCACACCCGATCATCACGTGGTGTCTCGGCACGACGAACTTTGGCAACGGTGCATACTCAGGGAGAACACTTGTACCTTGAAATTTAGTGAGAGATCATCTTATAATGCTACCGTCAACCAAAGCAGAATAAGATGCATAAAAGATAAACATCACATGCAATCAATATAAGTGATATGATATGGCCATCATCATCTTGTGCCTTTGATCTCCATCTTCAAAGCACCGTCATGATCACCATTGTCACCGGCGCGACACTTTGATCTGCATTGTAGCATCGTTGTCGTCTCGCCAACTATTGCTTCTATGACTATCGCTACCGCTTAGTGATAAAGTAAAGCAATTACATGGCGATTGCATTTCATACAATAAAGCGACAGCCATATGGCTCCTGCCAGTTGCCGATAAATCGGTTACAAAACATGATAATCTCATACAATAAAATTTAGCATCATGTCTTGACCATATCACATCACAACATGCCCTGCAAAAACAAGTTAGACGTCCTCTACTTTGTTGTTGCAAGTTTTACGTGACTGCTACGGGCTGAGCAAGAACCGTTCTTACCTACGCATCAAAACCACAATGATATTTTATCAAGTTAGTGCTGTTTTAACCTTCACAAGGACCGGGCGTAGCCACACTCGATTCAACTAAAGTTGGAGAAACTGACACCCGCCAGCCACCTGTGTGCGAAGCACGTCGGTAGAACCAGTGTCGCGTAAGCATACGCGTAATGTCGGTCCGGGCCGCTTCATCCAACAATACCGCCGAATCAAAGTATGACATGCTGGTAAGCAGTATGACTAGTATCGCCCACAACTCACTTGTGTTCTACTCATGCATATAACATCTACACATAAACCTGGCTCGGATGCCACTGTTGGGGAACATAGTAATTTCAAAAAAATTCCTAAGCACACACAAGATCATCGTGATGCATAGCAACGAGAGGGGAGAGTGTCATCCACGTACCCTCATAGACCGAAAGCGGAAGCGTTATAACAACGCGGTTGATGTATGATAACCCACAAGTATAGGGGATTGCAACAATTTTCGAGGGTAGAGTATTCAACCAAAATTTGTTGATTCGACACAAGGGGAGCCAAAGAATATTCTCAAGTATTAGCAGTTGAGTTGTCAATTCAACCACACCTGGAAACTTAGTATCTGCAGCAAGTGTTTAGTAGCAAAGTAATATGATAGTGGTGGTAACGGTAACTAAAGTAAAGACAACAAAAGTAATGTTTTTGGTATTTTTGTAGTGATTGTAACAGTAGCAACGGGAAAGTAAATAAGCGTAAACCAGTATATGGAAAACTCGTAGGCACCAGATCAGTCATAAAATAGGGTGACACAGAACTAGCTCTAGTTCATCAATATAATGTAGCCATGTATTCCGTATATAGTCATACGTGCTTATGGAAAAGAACTTGCATGACATCTTTTGTCCTAGCCTCCCGTGGCAGCGGGGTCCTATTGGAAACTAAGGGATATTAAGGCCTCCTTTTAATAGAGAACCGGAACAAAGCATTAGCACATAGTGAATACATGAACTCCTCAAACTATGGTCATCACCGGGAGTGGTCCCGATTATTGTCACTTCGGGGTTGCCGGATCATAACACAAAGTAGGTGACTATAGACTTGCAAGATAGGATCAATAACACACATATTCATGAAAACATAATAGGTTCAGATCTGAAATCATGGCACTCGGGCCCTAGTGACAAGCATTAAGCATAGCAAAGTCATAGCAACATCAATCTCAGAACATAGTGGATACTAGGGATCGAACCCTAACAAAACTAACTCGATTACATGATAAATCTCATCCAACCCATCACCGTCCAGCAAGCCTATGATGGAATTACTCACGCACGACGGTGAGCATCATGAAATTGGTGATGGAGGATGGTTGATGATGACGACGGTGATGAATCCCCCTCTCCGGAGCCCTGAACGGACTCCAGATCAGCCCTCCCGAGAGAGATTAGGGCTTGGCGGTGGCTCCATATCGTAAAACGCAATGAAACTTTCTCTCTGATTTTTTTCTCCCTGAAAGCCAATATATGGAGTTGGAGTTGGCGCGGAGGGTCTCTGTGGGGCCCACGAGGTAGGGGGCGCGCGGGGGGCGCCCCACCCTCATGGACAGGTGTGGGCCCCTGGTCTTCATCTTTAGCGAGGATTTTTATTATTTTTATAAGACATCCCGTGGAGTTTCGTGTCATTCCGAGAACTTTTGTTTTACGCACATAAAACAACATCATGGCAATTCGCTGAAAACAAATACATCCGGTTAGTTCCATTCAAATCATACAAGTTAGAGTCCAAAACAAGGGCAAAGTGTTTGGAAAAGTAGATACGACGGAGACGTATCAACTCCCCAAGCTTAAATCCTTGCTTGTCCTCAAGCAATTCAGTTGACAAACCGAAAGAGAAAAAGAAAACTTTTACAAACTCTATTTGCTCTTGTTGTAGTACCTATGTCAAGCCAAAGATTCAGGTTTTCAAAGAAAGATTATAACTAACCACATTTGCAATAATTCTCGGTCTCATGTTTACTCATATCAATGGCATAATCAGCTAGCAAGTCATAATAATAAATCTCGGATGACAACACTTTCTCAAAACAATCATAATATGATATAACAAGATGGTATCTCGCTAGCCCTTTCTGAGACCGCAAAACATAAATGCAGAGCACCTTCAAAGATCAAGGACTGACTAGACATTGTAATTCATGGTAAAAGAGATCCAATCATAGTCGTACCCGATATAAATTAATAGTAATGAATGCAAATGACAGCCGTGCTCTCCAGCTAGTGCTTTTTTAATAAGAGGGTGATGACTCAACATGAAAGTAAATAGATAGGCCCTTCGCAGAGGGAAGCAGGGATTTGTAGAGGTGCTAGAGCTCGATTTTGAAATAGAGATAAATTATATTTGGAGCGACATACTTTCATTGTCAACATAACAACTAAGAGATGACGATATCTTCCATGCTAAACAAATTATAGGCGGTTCCCAAACAGAATGGTAAAGTCTATACTCCCCCTCCTCCACAAGCATCAATCCATGGCTCGCTCAAAACAACGAGTGCCTCCAACATTCAATGGGTCCCAGGGGGAGTTTTGTTTGCAATTATTTTGATTTAGTTTGCATAAAGCATGGGACTGGGCATCCCGGTGACCAGCCATTTTCTCGTGAGTGAGGAGCGGAGTCCACTCCTCTTGAGAATAACCCACCTAACACGGAAGATAAGGGCAGCCCTAGTTGATATATGAGCTATTCGAGCATGCAAAACAGAATGATTATTTGAAGGTTTAGAGTTTGGCACATACAAATTTACTTGGAACGGCAGGTAGATACCGCATATAGGAAGGTATAGTGGACTCATATGGAATAACTTTGGGGTTTAAGGATTGATTCACAAGCAGTATTCCGCTTAGTACAAGTGAAGGCTAGCAAAAAATCGGGAAGCGACCAACTAGAGAGCGACAACAGTCATGAACATGCATTAAAATTAATAAACATTGAATACAAGCATGAGTAGGATATAATCCACCATGAACATAAATATCGTGAAGGCTATGTTGATTTGTTTCAACTACATGCGTGAACATGTGCCAAGTCAAGTCACTTAAATCATTCAAAGGAGGATACCACCCTATCATACCACATCATAATCATCTCAATAGCATGTTGGAACGCAAGGTAAACCATTATAACTCGTAGCTAATCAAGCATGGCACAAGCAACTATGATCTCTAATTGTCATTGCAAACATGTTTATTCATAATAAGCTGAATCAGGAACGATGGGCTCATCATATTTACAAAAACAAAAGAGGTCGAGTTCATACTAGCTTTTCCCATCTTAGTTAGTCCATCATATATGTCATCATAATTGCCTTTCACTTGCACGACCGAACGGTGTGAATAATAATAAGAGTGCACATGCATTGGACTAAGCTGGAATCTGCAAACATTCAATAAGCAGGAGAAGACAAGGCAATATGGGCTCTTGGTTAAATCAACAATAATGCATATAAGAGCCATCTCAACATTTAATCATGGTCTTCTCCTACTGACCCCCAAAGAACAGAAAGGAAATAAAAAACTATTTACACGGGAAAGCTCCCAACAAACAAAAGAAGAACGGCAGATATTTTCGGGTTTTCTTTTTAATTATTACTACTACAGCAGGAAAAATAAACTACTACTATTTTTTTTGTTTTTTAAGGTTTATTAAACACACAAGAAGAAAGCAGGAAAAAGGAAATAAACTAGCATGGATATTACAGTGAAAGAGTATGAGCACCGACATCTAGCAATGAGTGTGTGTGAACATGAATGTAATGTCGGTGGAAATACGTACTCCCCAAGCTTAGGATTTTGGCCTGTTGGTCTATTGCTGAGGATAGCTGGCGGATACCCGTAGGTGTAGCTGGGTCGATCATGCGATGCAGCGGCTACGCCTCCTCGAGCTGCAGCGTGGCGCCGAGCCGCCTCCGCCTCCTCTCGTACTCATCGCCTCCTCTCTGGTAATAATATATCTTCCTCTCGTCTGAAAATCAAAGAAGGCAGGAGCAGGAAGTGTAACATGGACAACATGCCGTTTGTTAAAGATTAGTCTATACTGGTGAGGTGGTTCAGTCCACTCAACAAACTGGTGGGCAACCATAGAATCAAAATCTAAATAAGTAGAGGGTAACTCCATGTCACCCTCACGAATGTCTATCTCAAGAAAATTAGCTAAGCGGGTTGCATAAATTCCTCCAAAGAAATCTCCGTTATGTCTATTACGATGCAACCTACGAGCTACAATGGCTCCCATATGATAAGATTGGTCTCCTAACATAGCACTTCTGAGAATGCTGAGATCAGGGGCACACATGTGACATGCTTCATCCTTAGCATTTATGCATCTACCAATGAAGAGAGCAAAATAATGTATAGCAGGAAAGTGAATGCTCCCTATAGTGGCTTGTGTTATATCTCTAGATTCCCCCACAGTTATTCTAGCAAGAAAATCTCTATATTCAGATTTAGGGGGATCCCTGATACTACCCCAAGATGGAAGTTTGCATGCAAGAGTGAAATCCTCTAAGTCCATGGTATAAGATTTGTCATAAAGGTCAAACATGGCTGAAGGAGAATTACGCGAAGATGAAAACTCAAACCTCCCCGCAAATGAACTTGTGAGATCATGATACTGTGGGCATTTATCTGCCTCGAAGTCCACAAGACCGGCGTTATGCAAATATGCGTTAAATTCTTCTTTGATTCCCGCTCGATCCATAAAATTTTCAGAAGGCCATTCACAGGGCCTCACAAGAGCGTCTCTTGGTGGTTCCTCGTCAGCATCACGCATTGCAAGCCTAGGACCTTGCTTCCTTGAAGAATCACCTTGGAACATCTTCCTAAGCATATTGTTTTCTCTGAAAAATAATTCTGAATTTTTTAGTAACTTCAAACAAAAGTGAACCAACTTCAATAAAACTGATAGCGACTACTCATACAAGTGCCTAGAGCATATATCAAGCATTAGAACTACTTGGAACCATATAAATTTGACATGCAAGCTCAAGAACATGGTCACCTATACAGCACAAATTTGCAATGAATAAAGCACTAGAACAGAAACTAATTGGACCAATGGAGGAGTCACATACCAAGGAACAATCTCCCAACCAGTTTTGCGAGAGGTGATTTGAGCAAGGAGATCGAAAATCACAGCAAAAGTGGCTGGAACTCGTGCTTGAGTTGGTTTTTCGGGTTTGTGTGAGGCAGAGGAAGAAGATGGGTGCAGGGACAAGTGGAGGAGGGCCACCGTGGGCCCACGAGGCAGGGGGCGCGCCTAGGGGGTAGGGCGCGCCCTCCACCCTCGTGACCAGGTGGCAGCTCCCCCCGCGGTAATTTTTGCACTAAAGATTCTCAAATATTCCCGAAAAAATCATATTAAATTGGCATGGCATTCTGAGGGACTTTTATTTTCGGGATATTTTTATATTGCACGGATAAATCAGAAATGCATGTAAAAACACTATTTTTGCTTTATTTCTACTAAATAACAGAGAATATAAAGAGGGTACAGAAGGTTGTGCTTCTAGTTTCATCCATCTCATGCTCATCAAAAAGAATCCAATAACAAGGTTGATCTAGTCTTGTTAACAAACTCATTCCAATAATCATGGAACAGGAGAAATTTTGAATAACACTATGTTACCTCAACGGGGATATGGACATCCCCAATAATAAGTATATCATATTTCTTCTTGACAGTAGGAAGAGGAAATTCAAAACCTCCAAATATAATCGATGGAATTTTTCCAATAGAGTTGATACTATGAACTTGAGGTTGTTTCCTCGGAAAGTGTACCGTATGCTCATTACCATTAACATGAAAAGTGACATTGCCTTTGTTGCAATCAAAACAGCCCTTGCAATATTAAGGAAAGGTCTTCCAAGAATAATAGACATACTATCATCCTCAGGAATATCAAGAATAACAAAGTCCGTTAAAATAGTAACGTTTGCAACCACAATAGGCACATTCTCACAAATACCGACATGTATAGCAGTTGATTTATCAGCCATTTGCAAAGATATTTCAGTAGGTGTCAACTTATTCAAGTCAAGTCTACGATATAAAGAGAGAGGCATAACACTAACACCGGCTCCAAGATCACATAAAGCAGTTTTAACATAATTTCTTTTAATGGAGCATGGTATAGTCGGTACTCCTGGATCTCCAAGTTTCTTTGGTATTCCACCATTAAAGGTATAATTAGCAAGCATGGTGGAAATTCCAGCTTCCGGTATCTTTCTCTTATTGGTAATGATATCCTTCATATACTTAGCATAAGGATTTGTTTTGAGCACATCAGTTAATCGCATACGCAAAAAGATGGGTCTAATCATTTCAGCAAAGCGCTCAAAATCCTCATCATCCTTTTTCTTGGATGGTTCCGTAGGAAAAGGCATGGGTTTTTGAACCCATGGTTCTCTTTCTTTACCATGTTTCCTAGCAACAAAGTCTCTTTTATCATAACGTTGATTCTTTGATTGTGGGTTATCAAGATCAACAACAGGTTCAACTTCTACATCATTATCATTACTAGGTTGAGCATCATCATGAACATCATCATTAACATTTTCAGTAGGTTCATGTTCATTACAGATTGTGTTTCAAAGATCGGACATAGAGATATCATTTGGATTCTCGGTGGTTTAGCAATAGGTTCACTAGAAGTTTGCAAAGTCCTATCATTTTCTTTTTCTTCCTTTTAGAAGAACTAGGTACATCAATATTATTTCTCCGAGAATCTTGCTCGGTTCTCTTAGGGTGGCCTTCAGATACAAAGGTTCCTGAGTCATTCTACCAGTTCTAGTAGCCACTCTAACAAAGATAATCATTTTTCTTACTATTCATTTCATCAAGCACTTCTTTACGAGCTTTAAGTACTTGTTCTACTTGAGTGGTAACCATAGAAGCATGTTTGCTAACAAGTTTAAGTTCACCTCTAATATTAGCCATATAATCACTCAAGCGTTTAATCATAAAGGTATTCTGTTTCAATTGTCTACCAAAATAAGCATTAAAGTCATCTTGCTTAAACATAAAGTTATGAAACTCATCCAAGCACTGACTAGCAATTTTAGTAGGAGGGACTTCAGCTTTATCATATCTATAGAGAGAATTTACCTTTACTACATGTGTCGGGATATCGGGATCAGGAGGTTCTTTAGTGAATAAAGAATTGAGGTCATACACTTCTTCAACAAGCGGTAAATTAAGACCATGTATTTCTTCAATAGGAGGTAAATTCTTAACATCTTCACTTTAATACCTTTTTCTTTCATAGATTTTTTGCCTCTTGCATATCTTCGGATCGAGAAATAGAACACCTCTCTTCTTGAGTTGGTTTAGGAATAGACTCGAGAATTGGCTCAGAGCTGGCTTAGGAATTGGCTCAGAGGTGCCCAATTATTTTCATTTGTCAACATATTATTCAATAGAATTTCAGCTTCATCCATGTTCTTTCCCTAAAAGAGAACCAGCACAACTATCCGTAATCTCTGGAAGCATCGGTTAGTCCATTATAAAAGATATCAAGTATTTCAGGTTTCTTGAGAGGATGATCAGACAAAGCATTAAGTAACTTGAGAAGCCTCTCCCAAGCTTGTGGGAGACTCTCTTCTTCAATTTGCACAAAATTATATATATTCCTCAAAGCAGCTTGTTTCACAACAAAAAAAAGACACATCCGTGACATTTTGGGCCGAACGCAATTTTTTCCTGTCATACATATGACACTTCTATGACGATAATTGTGACAAAACCCGGTATCATCATAGATGTGGTGGGCTCCTACTTCTATGACAAAAATCATGATGAAAATGGGCTTTTTGTCCCTGGCGGGCGGAGACGCAGCTGCATGACATTCATTGGCCCATCCATGACGGAAAAAACCGTGGTAGAAGCGAGGGGGAGGAAAATTTCGGGGAGTTGCCGGTTACGGTGGGAGAGCGATGCGCTTTCTTGTACGTCGCTGGCTGTGTGTGAGGCGTTGGCTCTAATCAAGCCGAGTGAGGCGTTGGGCTCTAATCGAACCCGGCGACAGCCGCGCAGGCTACGCTTCATCGAACCCGATGGAGCGATTCTTCGCCATCGCTGCTAGTGAGCGCTGCGGGGGTGGGGGTTGATGAGCAAGGAGCGGTGGCGTTGCCTCTGGATGAACAGAAGTCGTGATGTGGAGGGCTGGATGAACGAGAGACGGTGGAGGGGTGGCCGTGGAGGGGTGGTTGAACAGACCCGTGGTGTGGAGGGCTGGATGAACAGAGACGGTGAAGGGGTGCCCGTGGAGGGTGGTTGAACAAGAGCCGGTGGAGAAGCGCGGTGGAGGCTGGATGAACAGGAGCCCATGGAGGCCGGAGGAGGTCGACGGTAGCCCGTGGAGGCCGGAGGAGGTCGACGGTGGAGATGAACAGATCCCGTGGAGTCCTGCTTTGCGAGACGCCACACGCCATCCCCTCGTTTCGACTGTGAAGCGCCCAACACAAGTCCGTTTCGTCTGCTTTTTGCGCACGCCACACCCTCCCGATCAACAGACCCCTGCTTTGACCGTAGGAGGTCCGCTTCCTCCGCTTTTGCGGTACGCCACACCCTCCCGATCAACAGGACCCCGCCCGACCGTAGGAGGTCCGTTTCTTCCGCTTTTTGCGACGCCAGCCCTCCCGATCAACAGGACCCGTTTCAACGTGTCCGGTCGAACACAAGGCTGTTTCCTCCGCCAGCGATACGCCAGCCTCGCTTCCATCGCCGCTCCCGCCCAAGCCCTCTCGATGAACACGACCACGCATTTCATTCCGACCCAGCGGTTGGCTCCCCATGAGCACGACGACGACGCTTGTTTCTCCGTTCCGACCCAGCCATGTACGTGTATGCGCGCGAGTAGGCGTTCGAGACCCTGCCCGTATGTACGTGACGCGTGGCTGTATTTTCTTTCTTGCACCCGCCGCCGTTATGCGATGTGTACATGCTACGTGCGGCGCTTCTACTACATACGTGCGGCGCCTCTACATCGACCAAAGATGTACGCATACCGCTCACCACCAGAATGACAACGCTATGTACGCTTGACCAGGTGGATCCCGGTATCACGCACTTCCTTGCGGCGAAGATGTAGCTGGTGGGTCCCAGCAATGTGGGGCGAATCGGTTTTTTGCCCGGACGCACTTCCTTGCGTGCGAAGGTGTAGCTGGTGGGTCCCAGCGGTGGGGGAAACGTTTTTCGCGAAATATGGTGGCCCGTCCGGTGGGTCCCCGCCGTCGTGGAGGAATAATTATTTTGCGCGTAATAAGGAGGCACTTCCTTGTCGCTGCCGTGGACCCGCTTGTCGCCTCTCCACGCATGATCCATGTCCGATGGAAGCCGCCTTGACCACGTTGACCACGCCCGCGCCGAGAGCACCAGGGCGGTGGACGACGGCGAGGCCTAGGAAGGGGACGACGCGAGCCGAGAAAGACGCGTGGATGCCCACGCATAGAGGAGTACGAGGTTCACCGTTCGCTGCGGTGTGAGGCTGCCGTCGCCGCAGAATAACAGGGGGTGTGGGTGAGTAGAGGGATGGCCTGATTAGCGGTGGGAGTAGTAGGGGGCGGTGAGGCGTCCGCCGCATCGCAACCGGCCACGGGAGGCAAGAGCACGAGGCACGACCGGCGCTGATTTGGGCGGCTGGAGCAAGAAGACCAGAGGTTGAAGAAGCACTACGGCCGTTGGATGGACATCGTACGGTCACTGGAGCTAGAATCGTGCATATTAACTAAGTTGACAAAGCCCTCCGTCCCCGTCAACTTAGTAGGCCCACAAGTCAGCCTGCCACTATACTTAGTCCCAGCTAACAGGGGAAGTATTTATTTTCTTGTGCGTAATAAGGAGGCACTTCCTTGTGTGCGAAGATATAGCTTGTGGGTCCGAGCTGTCGCGGGCGGTAACGTTTTTCGCGAAACATCGAGGCCCTTTCGTGGGTCCCCGATGTCGTGGAGGAATCATTATTTTGCGCGTAATAAGGAGGCATTTCCTTGCGTGCGTCAGGACCCAGCTGTCGGCCTCTCCATGTATAGTCCACTTCAGATGCATGTCGATCGTTGACCACGTTGACCAGGCCGCCGCCGAGAGCACTGGCGGTGGAAGACGGCGAGGCCTAGGAAGGGAGCGACACGGAGGCAGTGGAAGACTCGCAGCTTGTTTCCCACACGGAGGGGAGTACGTTGAACGAGGGTTTATGGTTCGTCCCGCCGTCACGGAGAATAACAACAGTGTGGGTGAGTAGAGGGATGGCTAGGCCAGCGATGGGAGTACGGTGGGCGGTGAGGCTCTGCAAGGCAACACAGCCGCCGTGGGGAGGAGGGAGCAGCAGTCCAGCTGGCGCTTGTTTGAGCGGCCGAGCAGGAAGAGCAGAGATTGAAGAAGACGATCGCTGTTGGATGGCCATCCAACAAGAATCGCTAAAGGCCAACCTTTTTTAGGAAAGCCTCAAATCTGTGGAAAACAGCATACATCCCATCTGCCATTATTTCTAATAATTTACAGCCCATTTGCTAATTCTTAAGGTTTTGTTTGGAGCACATATTATTTTTGTTAGCATTACAGCCCATATTGTGGCCACAGTTAAAAAATTATACGAAATTTTGCATATTTCGGTGCGGTCCGAACTATTTTTAATCCCGAAATTTCGACTCACATTCAAACTGATTTTAAAAATAAATGTATATCAATATAAAATCCAACAAATTCTCGATGCATAAAAATTAATGTAATTTAAAATCTCGAAATGAAAAAAAGATATTTGAAACTAATTGCCGGTTTGATGTGTTTAAAAATGTACAACCCATTTCTCATTACTGATAGGCCATTTTCTCGGCCAGCCGAATGAAGCTCTCCTCGTCTTGAAAGATTTACAACCCAACAGGCCCGACAAAGCGGCTTACTTGGCAAATCACAAAAAACTGGGTTGTCGCCTTGGACCCAGCTGTCAGCCTCTCCACATATAGTACTCTTCCGATGGAAGTCGGTCGTTGACCACATTGACCACGCTGCGCCGAGAGCACCAAGGTGGTGGACGACGGCGAGGCCTAGGAAGGGGACGACGAGGAGCCGGGGAAGACGTGGCAGTGGATGCCCACGCGGAGAGGAGTACGAGGGTTCACTAGTTCGGCTGGGCGTGAGGTTGTCGCCGCAGAATAACAGGGGTGTGGGTGAGTAGAGGGATACCCGGGCCAGCGGTGGGAGTAGTAGGGGCGGTGAGGCCTCCATGGCATCACAGCCGCCACGAGAGGCAGGAGCACGCTGCACGACCGGCGCTGCTTTGGGTGGCTGGAGCAAGAAGACCAGAGGTTGAAGAAGCACTATGGCCGTTGGATGGACATCGACGGTCATGGAGCTAGAATCGTTCATATTTACTAAGTTGACAAAGCCCTCCGCCCTCGCTCAACTTAGTAGGCCCATAAGTCAGCCACCCACTATGGTGGGTCCCAGCTAGCGGGGGTATTCATTTTTGGTGCGTAATAAGGAGGCACTTCCTCACGTGCGAAGATATAGCTGGTGGGTCCGACCATCGGCGGGGGTAAGTTTTTTCGCGAAATACTGAAGCCCATCCCACGCACAGCAGACGACAATCCGACCTGTCAGCTCTCCACGTACAATCCTCTTCCGATGACTCTCAGATGTTGACCACGCCGTGCCGAAAGCGCACCGAGGCGGTGGACGACGGCAAAGCCCTGCATGGAACGACCGGAGATGGGGAAGACGCGGCAAGGAGTCGCAGACGGAGAGGAGGGAAACTTGACTGGTTGGTGCGGGGTGGGCCTACACTCGGCGAGAATAACAGGAGGTGCGGAGTGGAGGGATGGCTCGCCGTCGGCGGGTAGCGTTACCGAGGAGCGCAAAACAACGCTACTGGACGCCGAAGGTCGGAGCAAAGGTTCCGCCGACCGGGGAAGAAGACGAGAGATTGAAGAAGAATGCCGCCGTTGGATGTAAATCCAACGCCTTCTTAGGCTTCACCCTGTGCCCACATGTCACCACCCATTTGTTTTTTAGTCCATTTGGTGGGCTGGGTGAAACAATGCTGTAGCATCTATGCAGCCCGCTTAAATCCCATTTGCATTTTTCTAAATTGCAGACTTGCTGGGTTGGGTGAAAATATCATGTTGGGCTAGATGGAGAAATGTTATAAAAACATAAACACATGATTGCACGTCAGTAAAATCTTTGCAAGCTTATGTACGCAATCACTAGGAGTTAACTTGGCAAGTTATATATAAATAATAATAATAATTATTTTGTAAGAACTTTCAACTTACAAAATAAAATATCATTTTAATTTGATGAGTTAATAGTATGTGGGATATTATTATTTTTAGGCTAGACGGGACAGCTTGAGTTGGTTCTAGGGAAAGTATCGGGAGAAAACTCAGTTTACATCGAAAAAGAAAGTGGGAGAAAATTCAGAGACCCGCTTTGGGTCCACGAGGAGAGGAATATGTTGGGAGGAAGGAGATTCAAAGCACGGCAGCCGAAAGTGAACTAGTTTTTTTACGGACAAGTGAACTAGTTTACATACATTAGCAAATAGCCACTAAAAAGAAATCAGGTTAATGGGTTCTTAAAAGAAATATTTTGGACAAAACAGATAATTACTTACACATAGGCTAATGCATGAAACACTCAGATGATAAAGGTGCTTATAAACAGATAAAGTACAACATCTAGACCTTCCCGCACGCTTGATCATGACGCTGCGGCTGTCCGTGTACTCGTCGGTTACGGGAAGCAGACACGGCCTCATGTCCAAGATCTGCCTGTACATGTCATAGCATGCGTATGCGTCGTTATGTAGGCTAGATTTAGAGGTACCTCACACGTGTTCATGTCGTCTTCTTTCATGTTGGCGATCGTGGGTCGATGATGGTCTCAGCGAGGTCAACCATGGAGTCCTTCTCCCGCCCGCTGTCGATGATCTTTATTGCTTCGGATGTCGACAAGCTTGTTGCACCAGATGGTCAATCGTCGCGTTCTTCCTTCTCTCCACCGCATCAAGGTGCAATGGCGCCGCCGATGAAACGGTGAATGCTCCAACCTGGTGCAACCATAGGATCGAGGCGAGGCGTAGCTTCACCGAGTTCGTATCGTTGGTGTACATCACATTCAACTTGGTGCAGCCATAGGACTGAACGCTAACTAACTCCTTGTTGAAGTCCATATCCAGCAGGCTCACCCCTGATCGCCATTGGAGTCTCTTCGAGCATGGTTAATAGTATAGCTAGCTGCTGGCTATAAGCCAGTGCCATGTCATCTACAGCCCATCTTATAGTCAACATGTACAATAGTAGATCAAAAGAGTGTACAATTTTTTTATTATGTGGCCCACCTTTCATTCTCACAAAGTGCCTAGGAGCACGTGCTAGAGCTGGCTCTTCACGAAGAGCCCGCTTACCTTCTCTCTCCTCTTCTCTTTCCTCCAACTAAGCAGAAATATACTAGTTTATGCCTTATAGCCCGCTGACTCAGCTCTATTGTACTTGCTCTTCGAGTGAACGAGTGTGTAGGTGGCGGCAACAGTTCATTTTTCAGCTCTTGGGGAACCGGATTCAACAGTAAGCTGAGTGTGTACAGGCGACAACAGTTATTACCCCTCCCTCGTCTCGCTGCACGCCGGCAGAAGATGCACCCTCGGCGATTCAAACGCCCATTAAGAAACCTACTCCGCCACACGCCGGTTCACGAGCGGTCTCAGATTGGTACTGTAATAATAGGAGTTAGTGGTCACTTTACTTAAATTTAATTAGCTTTAATAGAAACTTATACTTAAAACAAGAAATGCATGGGCTCGTTCTATCAGTGCCACGGGATCAACATGCACAACAATTAGAATTATTATTCTCACGACGCACACGATCAACACATTTGTCACACTTTCACAAAGATAATACTACCAAGTTTGAATTGTTTGTTATGGTTGATGTCCTCTGCATCATCATGCCGTGTTTCCCAGCTTGCAAGATTCAGAACCAACAAATAAGATCCAAATAATAAGTACAACAAATATGCCTACACATCTCATTGATTCCCAGCTTGCAAGATTCAGAACCAACAAATAAGATCCAAATAATAAGTACAACAAAGATGCCTACACATCTCATTGATTCCCAGCTTGCAAGATTCAGAACCAACAATAAGATTCAAATAATAAGTACAACAAAGATGCTTACACATCTCACTAATTCCCAACTTGCAAGATTCAGAGCCAACCCATTAGAGCCTTTTGATAAAGTGAATATCGGGATTAAATCCATCTTGGCTAGCCATGTCATACAATCGAAGAACTTGGCGAATGCTCTTGACCGTCACAACATCTATAGTAGAGTATTCCTGTTTGCACAGCATGTTTGCATAGCACAAACAAGGAGACAGGAGAGCATGATTTCGCTTTAGTTGAACCATTTTGTGCAGTTCCACCAAAATTGAGAGATGTTGCTCTTGACCGTCACAAGGAGACAAGAGAGCATGGTTTCACTTTAGTTTAACCATTTTGTGCAGTTCCACCAAAATTGAGAGATGTTGCCCACGTGACATTTTAGTTGAACTGCACAAGACACTCATTCCAAAAAAAGTGTTTTGTGCAGCTCACCAAAAGGTCACAATAGCAACAAGGTGAAATGGATATCCCTATCGCACAAAATGATAGAAAGTAAACATTGTTGGTCAATAAGAATATATGAAACATATACAAAATGAAAAGAAGCATCTTAATTATGTTCATGGAAATCACGCAAGGACAAGAGAAATTTTAAAACGTCAAGAATGCTTCATGTTACCGTAAGCATTACGATCAACAATGAGATTCCTCGATATGGGATTACTTTAATGGTGGCATTGCTTGTTTACGAGACATCGTAAATCAACAGCAGCTAAAGAGTTGGTTTAAGGGCATGGGACCATGGGGACACCAGACACTCAAAGAGCGTAAAGGAGTAACTTACTTATCATATCTGGGAAAACAGCAGAGTGCCATTTGTAACACAGTTTAATAGCATCTTATCACCGCAGGCATTAGGTTAACAATAACACCGGTTAGACATGTCCCTAAGGTAACAATGTGATCGCTTCATTTTACATGCGCCTTACAGAAAAGGTTGGTTTACCGCAAAAAAGCAAAAGGTTGGTATAAGGACATGCGATAAAGGACGATCAAGACAATGTACCTACAAGGAGGCATAAAGTGGTGATGCCGAGCTTGTTCACGCTATGTGAGGGCAGCAAACCTAATCGAGACCTTTACTATGTGAGGGCAGCAAATCTAACTCGAGGCCTTCTACTATGTGAGGGCAGCAAATCTAATCCCGAGACCTTTACTATGTGAGGGCAGCAAATCTAATCCTCGAGACCTTTACTATGTGAGGGCAGCAAATCTAATATCGAGACCTTCTACTATGTGAGGGCAACAAATCTAAACTCGAGACCTTTACTATGTGATGGCAGCAAATCTAATCCTCGACATACTCGCTGACTTGTCCACCAGCCGCCACTTTCTATCCTTTTTCAACCAATAATAGATCTGTTCCTTATCCAGCTTTGTACCGTGTTTTCCCATTATTTTTTTCAACCAAGAGACCGTTGGGTATCCGGTCTCTACTACTTTTACCATATTATTTCCTCTTGAATCAAGTCCTAGATTCATGCTACAACTTTCCCCCTTTCTTTGTTGTTTGAACAAAGCCCTAGATTCAATGCATGAAGTAGCTTTACCTCTAATAATACTAACAATTTAGGTGGCTTTGGAAGAGCTGATGGGAGTAGAAAAGTGCACATGCGCACACGGGGAGTCAGCAGAGAGCAAGGCCGCTTTCAAGAACTTATACCGAGGGTCGCCGGATGTTGGCGGCGGCAGGTCGGATCTGCATGGACAATATGGCAGGGAGGAAGAAGGGTCTGAGGACCTCCCGAGCCGGGCGCTGTGTCGGAGAGAAGAAGCCGAGGCAGAGGATCGGCCCCTCCGCAGCTGTGGGTTTCTCCCCATGCGGCGATGACCGCGTGAACGATGCACCTTTTAGTCCTCTACACACACCGCCAAGGGATCCGCCGGATCTGTGACCAGCCGTGAGCAGAGAGAAAATGTCGCTACCACTGTCTTGTTTATATATGGAGAGGATGAGAGAATGAAGAGAGCAATCCAAGTAAAGCAAGCGCCAGTGCCCTCAAGGCCCATATATAGTGGAGTGATTATCTTTTTCTCTCCACAACAAGCGTTTCAATTTGTGTAGGTGGCATTAAAGAAAAGAAACTCTCTATTTAAGGTGACTACTCTACTACTCCTACTTACTACTACTACAAAGATTACCTCCGTCCCTGGTTTATAGGTCCCTTTTATAGTTTGTGCCAAAATTTTGACTAAAGATTTAACTAACAAAATGTTAATGCATGTCAAGAAAAATTATCTCATTGGATTCGTATTTGAACATAGTTTTGAAAAATATAGTGCTCGATGACATGTGTGAACATTTTCTTAGTTTAATCTATGGTCAAAATTTGGCACGAAATACAATGGGGACTAATAAACCCGGACAGAGGTAGTATTTTTCACTTGTGCTCCCTGCCCCTCCATTCATTGAACAACCCCATGGGTGAATAAACATACAGTAAGTATTGTATTTATATAGAACGAACAAGCTCGAACTATTTTCGCGTAGTTAAAAGTTGAGGGCGGGGCTTTTCCCGGGCAAGACGCTGCAGCTTTTTCAGGTAGGCGGTTTGACAGAGAGGCGAGGAGGGTGAGCGAGTGGGACTGTGTGATTTGATGGCGCATTACTGCTGGAAAGACTTGTGATATGACCACTCACTATAGTCATGAATTACTAGCGCTCCGACCGTGGTGATGCCCCCTGCCTGCTCCGGCCTAATCTGGTGCATGACACGCCGAACCGGATCTGGCTCTCCCACATGTCGGAGTAGTAAGAAGGAGCAAAGAATGATGCGGTATATACTAGTACTATATTACTTCTCGTTTCCTAAATATAAGTCTTTGGAGAGATTTCACTATGGACCACATACGGAGAAAAATGAGTGAATCTACACATAAAATGCATCACATCCGTATGTGGTCCACAGTGAAATATCTACGAAGACTTATATTTAGGAACGGAGGGAGTACTACTCAGGTCGGAGGAGTGTGAACCACGGCAGCCCAGTGAACCAGCCATGTGAACCACGGTAGCCTAGTGAACCAGCAGTAGAAAACAATAATGTGGTGATATGGCCATAAAAAACAATGTGCTACGGTCCACACTATAGCATGTACAGTAACACTCCTCTTTGTTTGGATCCCTGAGTTAGAGCTAGTTTGGGTTGAAATAGCCTCAAATTATCGAAACAAGAGGGGTTAGTTTGAGCTAGTTTGCTCTAACCCAGCTAAAAAACTAGCCCTGGTGGAGAGGTTCTAATTGGGTTAGTTATCCCGGCCCACTAAAAGAGAACTAAAAAATCTCACCGCCCGCACCAGATCGCCTCCCCTAAAAAATCTCACCTTCCCGCACCAAATCGCTCCCCCCTCGCACGACTCCTCTCTGTTCCCCATAGGGCCGCCCGCCCAAGCGCCGCCGCCTCTCCTCCGCGCGCTCTCCTTCGGCCTCCGCCCCTACTCCGCCGCCTCTCCTCCGACCTTCAAGGTCGCCTGCTCCCCTTCACCACTGCTTTTCTCCCTGTCGTGCGGCGGCAAGATCTACTGTGGAGGTCGCGAGAGGGTGAGTTTGTTTGTTCCTTCTCTGCCTCACGACCATATCATTGATCTTGCTTGCTCTAGCGCTAATTCTGATTTGGAAAAGTAGATCCTGATCAAACTTGCTATAGATTTGTGGTGCACGATGGAATTGTTTGATGCTGCTTGAGGAGGTAATAAATCTTTCTAGAGGCCCAAAGATTCAGGTCACCTTTCTAGGTATTTCAATTTCAGGCTTGCATTATTTGTAGAGGCCCAAAGATTTAGTTCACCTTTCTTGGTATTTCAATTTCAGGCTTGCATTGTTTCTAGAGGCCCAAACGTTCAGTTCACCATTCTAGGTATTTGAGTTTCAAGCTTGCATTATTTCTAGAGGCCCAAAGATTCAGTTCACCTTTCTAGGTATTTCATTTTCAGCTTGCATTATTTCTAGAGGCCCAAAGATTCAGTTCACCTTTCTAGGTATTTCAGTTTCAGCTTGCATTATTTCTAGAGGCCCAAAGATTCAGTTCACCTTTCTAGGTATTTAAGTTTTGTGCTTGCATTATTTCTAGAGACCCAAAGATTCAGTTCACCTTTCTAGGTATTTCAGTTTCAGCTTGCATTATTTCTAGAGGCCCAAAGATTCAGTTCACCTTTCTAGGTATTTTAGTTATGTGCTTGCATTATTTATAGAGGCCCAAAGATTAAGTTCGGCCAATGCAAGCTGCCCTGCTACCCATGCCGGTGTCGACCTCAACTCGCAAGGGCCGGCGTCGGAGGGGTTCCCGGGGCTTGGGCTCTATAGAGCCTTCCTCCAGAGCGACGATGGCGAGCTCCTCCCTCGGTGCATGAGGGGCTCCGGGCTCCCTCCCTATCGTGAACAACTTCCGTGATGAGTTAGCTCATTCTTTGTTTCATGAAGTGTTTTTTTATTTTGTGAAGCTTGATTGACGACTTGTATGTTTAAGTGGGATATCTCATTTGTATGGACAAAGTAAAAATTATCATGTTTTGCATGCTTGATTGTATAGATGGTTCGTTTATGTCAATTGTGAGAGGGAGGAGGCCACAAAAGAGCCGGCCACACCAAGAGGGTGCTTGGATCCAAGGGACTTATTTTAGTCTGACTAAAAATTGGGTCCAAAGTAGTCAAATGATTGAGATAGAGCATTTATTGTCAATCTAGTCCTGCCATCCATACACCTCTTTGGTTTAGAGTTACTTCAGGGTTAGAATCTAACTCTACCCTCTAACTGAGTTAGAGTTCTCCTCGTCTCGGTTCATCGCCATCACACTTTCCCCATTCCTGTGTTTTCAGATCTGCGAATCAAAGAGGCCCTTTTTTCGAAAATCAAAGAGGCCCTTAGACTGGTTTAGGTCCGGTCATTTTTTATAAACGTGTTATGTCCAAAATTTAATGAATGTGCTCCGGTTTCCACGAAAATAATCTGATTTCATGTAGTAATTCACTGATTTATTTATTCTTCTACGGGGGGTTTGCATGTAATTCGTGAGGTCTGAAATGTAAAGTACCCCGGCATATGCTCCGAGTCGTGCATGCACTACGACCCAGATGCTCTATGTCCCACATGTCGGCGAATGGGAGCACGTGGAAATAGCCTAGGAGTACATATAGGAGGATAAATGCGTGAAAAATATGTACTGTGAAGCGAGCATCATGTTCAAAAGTAGACCTAAAGTGATGACAGCTATAGGTCGACGCACCCAACTAGTGGTACTAGACATACGACTAATTTTTCCCTAAAAAAGAGGCACGAGTGCTCAAGACTCTATTCTATAAACACGAGTCCCATCTCGACAACAAAGATCCGTGCTACAGCTAGCCCTCCTCCTCGTTTTCTCTTCTAACTCTAAACTCGGCCGACGCTCGTGGGTGGGGTGGGTTTGCTCAATCGCGCCCCACCTCACAAAGGAAAACGTTACGATCGAATAAAATGCCATATACTCCCTCCGCTCATAAATATAAGCCTTTTAGATACTACTTAAATGGAATACATCATACGATGTATGAAGACATAGTTTAGAGTGTAGATTCACTCATTTTGCTTCGTATGTAGTAGTCACTTGCTGGAATCTTTAGAAAGACTTATATTTGGGAACGGAGGGAGTACTATACTAATAAAACATTAAGGCCACGAGGCGATGCATTGCTGGTTACAGGAGGCAAGAAGAAGAGATGCATCCATCGATGACGCCCACCTCCTCGACTCAGTATGCCGCCCACCGAACGGCGCCTAAGTAGCAGCGCTGCTGTGTCGACGTGCTTTCAACAATGGCGCCCAAAGATTCCAGTCACTGGAAGAAGGCCAACGCCTTTATGTCCTCGCTGTTTTGTAGTGGCCTATGTAGACGATTTCTCGAGACGTGGATGTGCGGTCGACGGTTTCTTGCATGGCGAGGCGCCATGGCGAGCAGCTGCCTCGAGGTGCACATTCTTCGTCGCGACCTCCAGACCGCAGGCCACCAGTGGCTTGAAAGAGTTTGCCACCATGTAGGCCGATGAGGGTGGCAGGCAATGAGGAGCCTGGGCGCTGGGTGGAGCAAGACGACAAGGTCGTCTGCGCGCTTCTTGACGGCGGTGAACTTGCGGATGGAGTTGACCATCATGTCGCCCATGCGAGAGGCGGCCGGTGTCGGCGAGGGCTACGATGCCTGCGGTTGCCAAGACCTTGTGGAAACGCAGGCGGTGGCCGGGCAGCACCGACGCCTTGATGATTTGGCACACCGATCGCCGCCTCGCCCAGCGCCTCCATAGGTGCTTGTGGCTTCTTGTCACTTGGTCTTGGATTGGAGTGAGCAAGGTTGCAGAGACTTGGGAGTAGATGGATTGGAGTGGTGGGGCGCTTTATTATATGAGAGTCCAAACTCGTTGTATTCACATCGGCTTGGCTCTAGTCCGCTTCTCCAATTAATTCCTCTCGCATGTAATTGAGGATGCATCAT
This sequence comes from Aegilops longissima, assembly GCA_021605205.1. Classification (NCBI taxonomy): domain Eukaryota; kingdom Viridiplantae; phylum Streptophyta; class Magnoliopsida; order Poales; family Poaceae; genus Aegilops; species Aegilops longissima. Next base: position 209,443,984 of record CM038682.1, on the reverse strand, counting down.
TGACTGCTCAACGCCTCGGGAACCGCTACCCTCTTCCTCCTTGGCATTCAAGCACCTATGGACCCGCCGACGACGAGGTGCCTATGGTGACTTCAGAATTTCAAGATGATAGTGCCGTGCGTGTGTGCGCTCATAGGGGTGAGTGTATGCGTGTATATGAGCGCTATGTATGTATCGTGTCAAAAACAACAACGTAAATGCGTGTCAAAAAGAGACTAGTTAGTATACTCAATATTGTGCACCTCGGAGAGGAAAACGATAGAACTAGTACGATTTATTTACGGTGCAGATTCACTCATTTTGCTCCATATGTACTCCGCCCGTGTAGTCTAGTCACTTGTTGAAATCTCTAGAAGGGCAAATACTCCTTTCTCGGTTTACAGTGGCTATACTAGCAAGTAGTTGTACGTATTAGTACAATAGTGGGCTCAGATAGCAATTTTGTCTCATGCAAGAGCTCGGCTATATGCGTGTCTCAATGTTCGCAGAATCGCAACATTCGCTTTTGCGCTTGGCTCTTCGCTTCTTCGAGAAGACGAACAATGATGTTACTACTATCGCTTCTATAGTGTCGAATCCATCGCTGCATGTCCGTCCACCGCGAAGCGGGACGGATAGCTTGTTGTGGAAGTACTACTACTAAGCAAAAGCTCGTCCTCGCTTATGAGCAACGCGCAGCATGGGCGAGGGAGAAGGCGTAGTAAAATCAAGTTTCTCCTCGTTTCACGAAGTTGACGCGACACATCATAGCACCGACCCCACATGCTTGCCTCTAAACTTGGCTGAAAGACCTGCAGGTACAATATATTTGCTGCAACCTCTAACATTTACCCACCACAAATTAAAATATATGTGGCCGTATGCATCGCTTTTGATGCAGAGGCCGGGAGTCCCCTTTTGAAAAAAAACAAATTAAAATATATATTCATGTCTTGACCAGATGAGCGTGTAAACTACAATCACTGTGGTGACAGGTAGGGCCGTAAGACTATTTTAATTAAAAAACTTCGAGACGGCCACATAGCATGGAGCCGACCCCAACGATTTTAAGCTTACAGCACGGTACACGCTATCTAGACTACTCTACACATGAAACCGCCACACGAGCATCCGGCTGCGCTTGGCTCTTCGCTTCTTCGAAGTCGAACAATGATGGTGTACTACTCGCGGAGGAGTACTACAAGACGCTTCGCCATCCGTACCGATTGAACTGCTGCATGTCCACCGCGTAAGGGAGGGAGAACGTAGTAAAGCTTCTCCTAGTCTTGCCAGCCACCACGCCATGGGCGAGGGAGGGACGCCCTGCCTTTGCGTATGACAGTGTGGGCCCGACAGTGTGTGGCCAACTCTGTCATACAGCCAAAGGCAGTGTGCTTAAGTCCGCGAGGGAGAGGATAATCAAACTTCGTTGATGTACGAGTTGACGCGACACATCAAAGCACTGCACTCGATATATTTCAATAATTTGCATTTACCGATGCATTAATTACAACGCATGCATGCATGCCGTGACTCTTCTTTTGGTAGTACTTGCATGTGTTGATTTAATGCACCTTGAAGGATGGCTGTGCATGAGGAGGGCGAGATCATGCAGACCGAACAGGAACAGGACCCAACGATGGAGCTCTCTAAGGTCTCGATGGACCTCACCGTGCTCCATCGCCTTGTGCCTCCGCCTTGACGCCCAAAGGTATGAGGTTCAATACACCTCGCTCGCTCGCTGATTGAGCAAGGTGCATGTTTCTTGATTGATGTGTTGTTGATTGATTTCAAAGGCAAGGAGGGCACCTGTCCTGCGCGGATCGCCGCGCTGAGCGCCTTTGAACCAGCGGCAAGTGCGTAATTGCGAAGCGCGGGCGGTGGCTTCGACGTGCGGAACACGACGGCGGACTCCGTCCTTTCGTCCGTGAGGGTGGAGTGCCCGCACGAAGGCTGTGGGCTCTACATCACTTACCACAAGCTCGCTGATCACCAGAGTGTGTGTCCGCCGCGCTCGCAAATGCACCGCGTCTGGCTCAAGGGCCACGGGCGTTTCGGCCACGGCGCCTACCACCACATCAGATCAGCGCATCCCATGCCCGTGCATGTGATCCAAGACGGCAAGGTGCTCCACTGCAAGTGACACCGCTTGAGCCACGGCTCTTGCTGTTCATGGAGGAGGACCGCCGACATTTTTCTTGGTCGGCGGCGCGTTTCGACATCGGGCGCGCTTATCGCCAGGTGTCGGTCATCTCAGACGAGCGGGCGCCCCACCGCCGCACTACTTGGCCAAGCTGTGGGCAAACGGTTCACGGGGAGCCCAAAGGCACGACCGACGCCTGGCCAAGGTGGAAATGCAGGTGATAAGCAGCAAGGATCCCGCGACGCCGACGCAGTGAGCTGACCTTCTTGACAGCTCCGCCCAAGCTGCCTGGCCGGGCTAAGCTTGTGTCCCTCCACATTCAGATTGACAAGCTCACGCCCCAAATGTTTTGATAGTGCCTTCGCTTATCTTAGTAATATGCTAATATAGGGATTACCTTGGTCTACTTTAGCTTAAGAAATGGTGGGTTTTGGTATACTGCAGCAATTACTTCGACATCGATCAAGAATTTCCAACAATGAACGGATATTTTGTGTCTCATGGATATAAAGTTCCTTTGGGTAAGAGTACTACTTGTCATCAAAATGGATAAAAGGAGATGTATGTAGATGTATTTTAGTTCTAGACACGCCCCTTTTATCCATTTTGACGACAAGCACTCCTCCGCTCCACAATACATGCCTTCCATTTGTCAAAATATAGATGTATCTAGACATGTTTTAGTATATAGGTACATCCATGGTAGAGCCAATCGGATGGTTGAGAACACTACAATTAAGTAGCTACAGATGCGTGTGTGACTCCTGATGCAGAGGCCGGGGTCATCATCCTCCTTTTCGAGAAAAAAACAGACGTGTGTGAGAGGACGAAAGTGCAGCGTGCACCTCTTCTCTTCCTCAGATAACGCACTACTAAACTCAGAGTACAAGTTTTTGAGCTATGCCTCGTGACATTCCAAATTACTCCACGCTATATTGAATTGCAAACCTGTTCACACCGATCACAACCTAAACGGTTTCCCACTTAGGAGCGTATTAGTACCACGCTAGTATATTGAATTCCAAACCTGTTCACACCGACCACAACCTAAACAGTTTCCCACTTAGGAGCGTATTAGTACTCGGTTATAAATACTAGTATGCCAAGATGACTGCACATTCCTCCTCAACTCCTCATCCACAAAAATAAACAAGTCATTTAGCATCCTTTCCTTGCGCTCCGCCATGGCCAGCAGGAGAGTTCGGGTCGAGATTGCTACTGTGGAGAGGCGAGCATGGAAGCGAAGCACGAGAGATGTCCCGCCGCCATGCGAGAGCAGCCGACATGTCCCGCCACACGGAAGTAGCAGCACAGAGGTCCCGCCGCACCGCCGATGCAGCAGAATGGTCCGCCACACCGCAGAAGCAGCAGAGATGTCCCGCCGCGCCACTTAATGCAAAGAGATGTCTCGCCGCATCAGGGCGGCTCGGGAAAATTCTCGCGGCAAGCGACGATCGTTATAGCGCATGCATGCGATCATCCATAGCCGATGGATCAGATCTCCGGCTTGGCGAGGTTGCAGGACGACGTGAAAGCCTCGCTTGAACAAGCACCGCGCCATCCGTCAACTAAGGGAGGGCAATGAGAGGCTCCGGCCGAGCGACCTAATGAGGGAGAAGATCGCTCAAGTGCGTATCAGCAGGAGGAGACCAAGGCCTTGTTGAAGAGGACCGCGCCATTGTCAAGAAACTTATGGACGAGAATGGCACCACAACGAAAAGTAAAGGCTGGTGGAGGAATCCGTGGATGTTCTTAAGCAGCGCCTTGAGGACACGAAGAGTTTCATCACGCCGGAGACTAGTTCCCGTGGCTCTGCAAAGAACGCATCAAGAAAGTAGAGATCAGCGAGCCGATCCTTGTCTTCCTTCTTATTTTGCCCTTGTGTATTTCGGGCGAAAGCCGCATGTGGATTTTTTAATTATCTTTCTAATTATGTAAGACAATTAATCGCCCTTATCTTTTCGTGGAAGATCAATGTTATGAGGCTGGAATGAAGAAAACTCTTGTTTGGGCGACTCGGCGTTGTCGTTCTTCTAGTTGCTGCTAGGCTTCCTTCAGCTTCCTGGTTTCTTTTGATGTAATAATCGGTTTAGGATGTCGATTGTGTCGCCGACAGAAAGGCTGGGTTCTAGCGTGATGTTTGGCCTTTGTTGGCCTCTTGGGATGTTGCGATTTCAATTCGTACTTTTAGTCCTTCGTGTTAGGTCGAGTTGTGCTGAACTTCTTGTGAATTGTGGTGTTTTTCAAGATGAAAAGCGGAAGGTGCAAGCCCTTCTTTGATAAAAAATCGCCCTTATATATTCATCGGCCTTGCTATAAGTCGCAGAGATGCTACATAGGTGTTGGGGAACGAGTAATTTCAAAAATTTCCACGCACACGCAAGATCATGGTGATGGCATAGCAACGAGAGGGGAGAGTGTATGTCCACGCACTGTGAGACCGTAAGCGAAGCATTATAACAACGCTGTTGATGTAGTCGACGCCTTCACGATCCGACCGATCCAAGTACCGAACGCACGGCACCTCCGAAGTTCAAGACACGCTCAGCTCGATGACGATCCCCGGCTTCGATCCAGAAAGCGCCGGGATGAGTTCCACAAGACGACGGCGCAGGACGATGATGATGCTCCACGGCGCAGGGCTTCGCTTAAGCTCCGCGACGATATGACTCTATCGCGCAGGGCTTCACTTAAGCTCCATGACGATATGACCAAGTGGAATATGGTGGAGGGGGCACCGACACGGCTAAGGAACGATCCGAGATCAACTTGTGTGTCTTGGGGTGCCCCCCCGCCTCAGATATAAAGGAGCAAGGGGGGGTGCGGCCAGCCCTAGGAGGAGGGCGCCGAGGAGTCCTACTCCCACCGGAGTAGGACTCCCCCTTCCTAGTTGGATTAGGACTTGGGGGAGGGAGAGAGGAAGGGGCCGCCGCCTCTCCTTGTCCTATTCGGACTAGGGGGGGGGGCGCGCCTGCCCCCGGCCGGCCCTCCTCTTCTCCCTTATGGCCCATTGAGGCCCAACATCCCCGGAGGGTTCCGTAACCCCGGTTTTCCTAAAAATCCCGATTTCACCCGAACCATTCCAAGTCCAAACATAGGCTTCCAATATATCAATCTTTATGTCTCGACCATTTCGAGACTCCTCGTCATGTCCGTGATCACATCCGGACTCAACAAACTTCGTACATCAAAACTTATAAACTCATAATAAACTATCATCGAAACGTTGTTGCATGGACCCTACGGGTTCGAGAACTATGTAGACATGACCTAGAACTATTCTCGTCAATAACCAATAGCGAACCTGGATGCCCATATTGGTTCCTACATATTCTTCAAGATCTTTATCGGTCAAACCGCATAACGACATACGTTGTTCCTTTGTCATCGGTATGTTACTTACCCGAGATTCGATCGTCGGTATCCAATACCTAGTTCAATCTCGCTATCGCAAGTCTCTTTACTCGCTCCGTAATACATCATCTCACAACTAACTTATTAGTTGCAATGCTTGCAAGGCTTATGTGATGTGTATTACCGAGAAGGCCTAGAGATACCTCTCCCACAATCGGAGTGACAAAACCTAATCTCAAATACGCCAACCCAACATGTACCTTTGGAGACACCTGTAGTACTCCTTTATAATCACCCAGCATACGCCAGACGCTTGGTAGTACCCAAAGTGTTCCTCCGTAAACGGAGTTGCATAATCTCATAGTTACAGAACATGTATAGGTCATGAAGAAAGCAATAGCAATATACTAAACGATCAAGTGCTAAGCTAATGGAATGGGTCATGTCAATCACATCATTCTCCTAATGATGTGATCCCATTAATCAAATGACAACACATGTCTATGGTTAGAAACATAACCATCTTTGATTAATGAGCTAGTCAAGTAGAGGCATACTAGTGACTATATGTTTGTCTATGTATTCACACATGTATTATGTTTCCGGTTAATACAATTCTAGCATGAATAATAAACATTTATCATGATATAAGGAAATAAATAATAACTTTATTATTGCCTCTAGGGCATATTTCCTTCGCCTCCCACTTGCACTAGAGTCAATAATCTAGATTACACAAGAATGATTCTAACACCCATGGAGTCTTGGTGCTGATCATGTTTTGCTCGTGGAAGAGGCTTAGTCAACGGTCTGCAACATTCAGATCCGTATGTATCTTGCAAATCTCTATGTCTCCCACTTGGACTTGGTCCCGAATGGAATTGAAGCGCCTCTTGATATGCTTGGTCCTCTTGTGAAATCTGGATTCCTTTGCCAAGGCAATTGCACCAAGATTGTCACAGAAGATCTTCATTGGTCCCGATGCACTAGGTATGACACCTAGATCGAAATGAACTCTTTCATCCAGATTCTTCATTTGCTGCTTCCAAGCAGCTATGTACTCCGCTTCACATGTAGATCCCGCCACGACGCTTTGTTTAGAACTGCACCAACCGACAGCTCCACCGCTTAATAAAAACACGATCCGGTTTATGATTTAGAATCGTCCGGATCAGTGTCAAAGCTTGCATCGACGTAACCATTTACGACTAGCTCTTTGTCACCTCCATATACGAGAAACATATCCTTAGTCCTTTTCGTATTTCAGATGTTCTTGACCGCTGCACGTTGATCCACTCGATTACTTTGGTACCTTCCCGCCAAGCTTATTGCTACATACGTCAGTCTGGTACACAAGATTGCATACATGATAGAGCCTATGGCTGAAGCATAGGAACATCTTTCATTTTCTCTATCTTCTGCTGTGGTCGGGCATTGAGTCCGACTCAATTTCACACCTTGTAATACAGGTAAAAACCTTTCTTTGCTCGATCCATTTTGAACTTTTTCAAAACTTTATCAAGGTATGTGCTTTGTGAAAGTCCAATTAAACGCCTTGATCTATCTCTATAGATCTTGATGCCCAATATGTAAGCAGCTTCACCGAGGTCTTTCATTGAAAAACTTTTATTCAAGTATCCTTTATGCTATCCAGAATTCTATATCATTTCAATAATATGTCATCCACATATAATATCGTAAATGCTACAGAGCTCCCACTCACTTTCTTGTAAATACAAAGCTTCTCCAAAAGTCTCAGATAAAACCATATGCTTTGATCACACTATCAAAGCGCTTATTCCAACTCCGAGAGGCTTGCACTGCACTATAAATTGATCGCTGAGCTTGCACACTTTGTTAGCACCCTTTGATCAACAAAACCTTCTCGTTGCATCATATACAACTCTTCTTCTAGAAATCCATTCAAGAATGCAGTTTTACATCCATTTGCCAAATTTCATAATCATAAAATGCAGCAATTGCTAACATGATTCGGACAGACTTAAGCATCGCCACGGTGAGAAAGTCTCATCGTAGTCAACCCCTTGAACTTGTCGAAAACCTTTCGCAACAAGTCGAGCTTTATAGACAGCTACATTACCATCGCCGCCTTCTTCTTAAAGATCCATTTATTCTCAATGGCTTGCCGATCATCGTGCAAGTCAACCAAAGTCCATACTTTGTTCTCATACATGGATCCCATCTCAGATTTCATGGCTTCCAGCCATTTTATGAATCTGGCTCACCATCGCTTCTTCATAGTTTGTAGGTTCGCCATGGTCAAGTAACATGACTTCCGTAATAGGATTACCGCATCACTCGTGCGGATCTTACTCGTTGACCCATAAGTTCAAGAGAAACTTGATCTCAAGTTTCATGATCAATATCATTAGTTTCCTCACTAATTGGTGTAGTTGTCACAGAACCGCTTTCTTGTGATGAACTACTTTCCAATAAGGAGCAAATACAGTTATCTCATCAAGTTCTACTTTCCTCCCACTCACTTCTTTCGAGAGAAACTCCTTTTCTAGAAAGGATCCGAATTTAGCAACGAAAATCTTGCCTTCAGATCTGTGATAGAAGGTGTACCCAACAGTCTCCTTTGGGTATCCTATGAAGACACATTCGATTTGGGTTCGAGCTTATCCGTTGAAGTTTCTTCACATAAGCATCGCAGCCCCAAACTTTAAGAAACGACAACTTTGGTTTCTTGCCAAACCACAGTTCATAAGGTGTCGCCTCAACGGATTTTGATGGTGCCCTATTTAACGTGAATGCGGCCGCCTCTAAAGCATATCCCCAAAACGATAGCGGTAAATCAGAAGAGACATCATAGATCGCACCATATCAAGTAAAGTACGACACGACGCTCGACACACCATTTCGCTGTGGTGTTCCGTGTATGGAGTTGCTAAACTATTCCGCATTGTTTCAAATGTAAACCAAACTCAGAACTCAAATATTCTCCTCCACGATCAGATCAGAAATTTTATTTTCTTGTTACGATGATTTTCCACTTCACTCAAATTCTTTGAACTTTTCAAATGTTTCAGATTTGTGTTTCATTAAGTAGATATACCCATATCTGCTCAAATCATCCGTGAAGGTGAGAAAATAACGATACCCGCCAAGGCCTCAACATTCATTGGACCACAAACATCAGATGTATGATTTCCAACAAATCAGTTGCTCGCCCATAGTTCCGAGAACGGCGTTTTAGTCATCTTGCCCATGAGGCACGGTTCGCAAGTACCAAGTGATTCATAATCAAGTGATTCCAAAAGTCCATCAAGATGGAGTTTCTTCATGCTTTACAATCGATATGACCTAAACGGCAAGCACAAATAAGTTGCATTATCATTATCAACTCAGATCTTTTGGTTTCAACACTATGAATATGTGTATTACTACTATCGAGATTCAATAAAATAGACCACTCTTCAAGGGTGCATGACCATAAAAGATATTATTCATATAAATAGAACAACCATTATTCTCTGCCTTAAATGAATAACCGCCTCGCATCAAACAAGATCCAGATATAATGTTCATGCTTAACGCTGGCACCAAATAACAATTATTTAGGTCTAAAACTAATCCCGATGGTAGATGTAGAGGTAGCGTGTCGATCGCGATCACATCGACTTTGGAACCATTTCCCACGCCAAGATCGTCACCTCGCCCTTAGCCAATCTTCGCTAATCCGTAGTTCCTGCTTTGAGTTGCAAATATTAGCAATGTAACCAAGATCAAATACCTGTGTACTATCATGAGTATTAGTAAGGTACACATCAATAACATGTATATCACATATACCTTTGTTCACCTTGCCATCCTTCTTATCCGCCAAATACTTGGGGCAGTTCCGCTCAAAGGTCCACCTGCTTGTAAGAGAAGCACTCGGGCCAGGCTTAGGTCCGATTTCTGGGTTTCTTCTCTTGAGCAACAACTTTCTTGCTGTTCTTTTGAAGTTCCCTTCTTCTTTCCTTTGCCCTTTTCTTGAAACTAGTGGTCTTGTTGACCATCAACACTTGATGCTCTTTTCTTGATTTCTACCTCCGCTGCTTTTAGCATTATGTAAGAGCTCGGAATTGTTTTGGTCATCCCTTGCATATTATAGTTCATCACGAAGCTCTTGTAGCTTGGTGGCAGTGATTGGAGAATTTGTCAATGACACTATCATCCGAAGATTAACTCCCAGCTTGAATCAAGTGATTATTATACCCGCACATTTTGAGTATATGTTCACCGACGTAACTATTCTCCTCCATCTTGCAGCTATAGAACTTATTGGAGACTTCATATCTCTCAATCCTGCATTTGCTTGAAATATTAACTTCAACTCTGGAACATCTCATATGCTCCATGACGCTCAAAACGCCGTTGAAGACCCGGTTCTAAGCCGTAGCATGGCACACTCGAACTATAGAGTAGTCATCGCTTTGCTCGCCAGACGCTCACAACTTCGGCGTTGTTCTCGCAGCAGAGTTCGCACCCAGCGGTGCTTCCAGACGTAATTCTTCTCAGGCAGCAATGAGGATAATCTCGTTACGGACCCAGTCCGTAATTGCTACCATCATCTTTCAACTTTGCTTTCTCAAGGAACGCATTAAAATTCAACGAACAACAAAGACGAGCCATCTATCTACAGAAACATAGACAAGCAAAAATACTATCAGGTACTAAGTTCATGATAAATTTAAGTTCAATTAATCATATTATTAAAGAACTCCCACTTAGATAGACATCTCTCCAGTTATCTAAGTGATTACGTGATCCAAATCAACTAAACCATGTCCGATCATCACGTGAGATGGAGTAGTTTCAATGGTGAACATCACTATGTTGATCATATCTACTATATGATTCACGCTCGACCTTCGGTCTCCGTGTTCCGAGGCCATATCTGTTATATGCTAGGCTCGCCAAGTTTAACTCGAGTATCTGCGGCGCAACTGTTTTGCACCCGCTGTATTTGAACGAGAGCCTATCACACCCGATCATCACGCGGTGTCTCAAAGACGAAGAACTTTCGCAACGGTGCATACTGTGGAGAACACTTCTTGATAATTTTAGTGAGAGATCATCTTATAATGCTACCGCCAATCAAAGCAAGATAAGATGCATAAAGGATAAACATCACATGCAATCAATATAAGTGATATGATATGGCCATCATCATCTTGTGCTTGTGATTCCATCTCCAAGCACCGCCATGATCACCATTGTCACCGCGCGACACCTTGATCTCCATCGTAGCATCGTTGTCGCCTCGCCAACTATTGCTTCTACGACTATCGCTATCGCTTAGTGATAAAGTAAAGCAATTACATGGCTTTTGCATTTCATACAATAAAGCGACAACCATATGGCTCTCGCCATTGCCGATAACTTCGTTACAAAACATGATCATCTCATACAATAAATATAGCATCACATCTTGACCATATCACATCACAACATGCCCTGCAAAACAAGTTAGACGCCCTCTACTTTGTTGTTGCAAGTTTTACGTGGCTGCTACGGGCTGAGCAAGAACCGTTTTACCTACGCATCAAAACCACAACGATAGTTTGTCAAGTTGGTGCTGTTTTAACCTTCGCAAGGACCGGGCGAGCCACACTCGGTTCAACTAAAGTGAGAGAAACAGACACCCGCTGGTCACCTTTAAGCAACGAAAGTGCTCAAGCGGTGAAACCAGTCTCTCAGAAGCGCACGCGTAATGTCGGTCCGGCCGCTTCATCTCACAATACCGCTGAACCAAAGTATGACATGCTGGTAAGAAGTATGACTTATATCGCCCACAACTCACTTGTGTTCTACTCGCATATGACATCAACGATAAAACCAGGCTCGATGCCATCGTTGGGGAACGAGTAATTTCAAAAATTCCTACGCACACGCAAGATCATGGTGATGGCATAGCAACAAGAGGGGAGAGTATGTCCACGCACTCGTGAGACCGTGAAGCGAAGCGCTATAACAACGCTGTTGATGTAGTCGTACGCCTTCACGATCCGACCGATCCAAGTACCGAACGCACGGCACCTCCGAAGTTCAGACACGCTCAGCTTGATGACGATCCCCGGCTTCGATCCAGAAAGCTGCCGGGATGAGTTCCACAAGACGACGCAGGCAGGACGATGATGATGCTCCACCGCGCAGGCTTCGCTTAAGCTCCGCGACGATATGACTCTATCGGCGCAGGCTTCGCTTAAGCCCGCGACGATATGACCGAAGTGGAATATGGTGGAGGGGGCACCGACACGGCTAAGGAACGATCCGAGATCAACTTGTGTGTCTTGGGGTGCCCCTGCGCCTCAGATATAAAGGAGCAGGGGGTGCGGCCAGCCCTAGGAGGAGGCGCGCCGAGGAGTCCTACTCCCACCGAGTAGGACTCCCTTCCTAGTTGGATTAGGACTTGGGGGAGGAGAGAGGAAGGGGGCGCCGCCTCTCCTTGTCCTATTCGGACTAGGGGAGGGGGGCGCGCCTGCCCTAGCCGCCCTCCTCTTCTCCCTTATGGCCCATTGAGGCTCAACATCCCCGGAGGGTTCCGAACCCCTTTTCCCAAGAAAATCCCGATTTCACCCGAACCATTCCAAGTCCAAACATAGGCTTCCAATATATCAATCTTTATGTCTCGACCATTTCGAGACTCCTCGTCATGTCCGTGATCACATCCGGACTCCAAACAAACTTCGTACATCAAAACTTATAAACTCATAATAAACTGTCATCAAACGTTGTTGCAATGGACTTACGGGTTCGAGAACTATGTAGACATGACCTAGAACTATTCTCGGTCAATAACCAATAGCGGAACCTGGATGCCCATATTGGTTCCTACATATTCTTCAAGATCTTTATCGGTCAAACCGCATAACGACATACGTTGTTCCCTTTGTCATCGGTATGTTACTTACCCGAGATTCGATCGCCGGTATCCAATACCTAGTTCAATCTGCATCGCAAGTCTCTTTACTCGCTCCGAATACATCATCTCACAACTAACTTATTAGTTGCAATGCTTGCAAGGCTTATGTGATGTGTATTACCGAGAAGGCCTAGAGATACCTCTCCAACAATCGGAGTGACAAAACCTAATCTCAAATACGCCAACCCAACATGTACCTTTGGAGACACTTGTAGTACTCCTTTATAATCACCCAGCTTACGCCAGACGCTTGGTAGTACCTAAAGTGTTCCTCCGTAAACGGAGTTGCATAATCTCATAGTTACAGTGAACATGTATAGGTCATGAAGAAAGCAATAGCAATATACTAAACGATCAAGTGCTAAGCTAACGGAATGGGTCATGTCAATCACATCATTCTCCTAATGATGTGATCCCATTAATCAAATGACAACACATGTCTATGGTTAGGAAACATAACCATCTTTGATTAATGAGCTAGTCAAGTAGAGGCATACTAGTGACTATATGTTTGTCTATGTATTCACACATGTATTATGTTTCCGTTAATACAATTCTAGCATGAATAATAAACATTTATCATGATATAAGGAAATAAATAATAACTTTATTATTGCCTCTAGGGCATATTTCCTTCAATAGGTCCGTCGGATCTTACAACAAGATCCGTGTTGTCGATTTTCTTTTTTCTCTATTAAATCTCAGTCGAGTGAGACATAGCCACGCCCATTAAATGAGGCTCTGGACGCCATTAATGGAGACCTTGGGAGAGAGGTGGACGGCAGATGGAGGTCAAAGGCTCTCCTCCCGATAAGCATGCTAGGGTCTGATCGCACGCCTCAGACTAAATAGCTACCCTGCACGGCGCCTCCTAGCTAATAAAAATGGGACGCTGTATGCACGTAAATGGTACTAGTAAGTAGAACGCCCACGGTTTCAATAATACTTGTGTTTCCGATTGTAACGTGACAGCACTTGTTCCAAAATGACTTTGTTGATTGTTAATGTGTGCGCTTTCGCAAATCGGACTGCAAATTTACTATAAGATGTTGGTGCCATGTCATGGCACCAAGCCAAGTTTCATTATTTTCATGCGTGTTTTGGATTTACAGGAATTAAAAAACTAAGTTTCTCAATGTTTCCAACCCAGCCACGACGCCCAAAATTTTGAATTTAATTCCCATTTCTTGCATGGAACCTAGAAATTTACCCGAGGACACACATGTGATTTTTCAACCAACTTTGGTGCACTGGAACATGTGCTTGTATTTCAATTTTGAATTATGCACACAAAGGTGACACGTTCCCTCCTAGAACCACGAGCCTTCTTGAGAGAAGCTCCGATTTGCAAGAAGCTTATGCCAAAATTTGTTCCTATTCGGCCAATTTTTTTTACCACGGCATGGTACTACCATGACATGACACCATGCCAAGTTTCATGATTTTAAAACCAAGTTTCTCAATGTTCTTGACCGAGCCACGATGCCCAGATGTTTGAATCTTATTCTCATTTTTTGCATGGGAGTAGAAATTCACCCGAGGACACAAATGTGATTTTCAACCAACTTTGGTGCACGGAGCACGTGCTTGTAGTTCAAATTTGAATTATGCACATTAAATGACCAAAACTCAATTAATGTGTACATAAGGCCAAACGGGCCGGAATAATTCCAAATTTTAACAGGCACTCATGTAGTTCTATGTTGCCTTTGTAAATAAACTCAAGGTGGACAACGATATCGCTTCAAGACTCAAAGGTGACACGCTCCTCTCGTAACCACGAGCCTTCTTGAGAGAAGCTTCGTTTGCAAGAAGCTTATACCAAAATATGTTCCTATTTGGCCATTTTTACCACAACATGGTAGTACCATGACATGACATCCATACCAAGTTTCATGATTTTCAGACGTGTTTTGATTTACAAGAATTTTAAAACCAAGTTTCTCAATGTTCTCGCCGAGCCACGATGCCCAGATGTTTTAATTTTATTCTCATTTCTTGCATGGGACCTAGAAATTCACCCGAGGACACAAATGTGATTTTTCAACCAACTTTGGTGCACGAGAGCATGTGCTTGTTGTTCAAATTTGACTTATGCACATTCAATGACCAGAAACTCAATTAATGTATAAAAAACGACAAACGAACCCGGAATAATTCCAAAATTTAACATGGCACTAATGTAGTTCTATGTTGCCTTTGTTAAGAAACTCAAGGACGGGTTGGCACATTCCTCTTAGAACCACGAGCTTCCAAATCGCCCAATTTTTACCACAACATGTTAGTGCCATGACATGACACCATGCCAAGTTTCATTACATGAATTTTGAAATCTAAGTTTCTCGATGTTCTCGGCAGAGTCATGACGCCCAGATGTTTGAATTTCATTCTCATTTCTTCCATGGGACCTAGAAATTCAACCAAGGACACACATGTGATTTTTCAACCCACTTTGGTGCACCGAGCATGTGCATGCAATTCATATTTAGATTATGCACATTAAAAGTCCGAAACTCAATTAATGTATAAAAGGCCAAATGAACCCAAATAATTCCAAAATTTAACAGGCACTCATATAGTTTTATGTTGCTCTCAGAATAAAATCAGGGGGGCAGCGATATCGCTTTCAACACAAAGGTGACACGCTCCTCCTCGAACCACGAGGCTTGTTGAGAGAATCTCCGTTTTGCAAGAGGCTTATACCAAAACTTGTCCCAATTCAGCAAAAAATTATACGTATGAAAACAGGGTTTAGATTATCCCTAACATCTCGCTACCTAGACCAATAATGTACTATGATTTGAATTCAACATAAAATGGATACAGATATTTTAATTGGAGAGCGATGGTACATGTAGTTCATAGTGAAATATGATTACTGCTATATGCATGTCTTGTTGTTATCAAGATAATATTTAAATTATTGTATAACTTGACAACAATCGATTCAAATAAGGAAAATTGATTCAAATTTAGTCCATATGGTAGACTTACAATATATATGTTCACATGGTGGAGTAAAATGTTCATATATGATGGAAGATCAAAATGTATGACTACATCAATTATAAACCTCAAGGTCACCTAATGATATATTCAATTCAACATAACGTGGATTCAAAAATTGAAATTCGAGATCATGGCATCTGTAATCATATAAAAGGGACATTACTCTTTCTTTGGTGGAAATTGATTTGTTTTTGTTGTTGTTGAGGGAAGTGCGAATCGATTTGGTATCGTGCAGTGGTAATCATGTTCTCTCGATTTTTTACATTTTCTTGTAGTTTTTCAATGGCATCTATAGAAATATAGTAAAAGGGACATGACTCTCTTGTGTCTTGTATGATTTTTTTACATGTTAAGTTTGTTCTAACAAGGAATCCACACTTTGTTATCCCGAAATTTTCAAGCTAGAGTATCTTTTGTCTCACCCGCTTTGAAACTCCTTCTTCTTCAACCCGCTACCGCCTTTGTTATCCCGAATTTGACGCTGCGAGAACTCCTCCTCATCCAAATCGCCCCGCAGCCCTGCACACGCCAAATCCCCTTCCACCCTCACCGAAATGAAGCTCCACGTCATGTGTCAAAATCGTGGGGTACGCTGGTAACTTACCCTACATTTCGGACAAGCGCCCCTAAGCTTGGCTCCCCTCCCCTTCGCCTCCTCCCCCATTCAGACACCGAGGCCGCCAAAACCCGCGAAACCCCACGCCTCCGCCGGCTTCCCGACCGCCGCCCACCGGACACTCTTCCCGACTATGTCGCCCACCGCAACAGCTCACCGTCCCTGATCCACCACACCGGATGAGGATCCGTTGTCGATCTCATCGTCCCGCCGGATCAGCCACCCCGTCCTCCACCTCCAAGGAGCTGCCCCGATGTTTGCCTCGTCTATCGCACCACCTCAATCCCCACATCGCCGCCTTGACCTGCCCCACCGAACCGCAACACCTCACCAATTCCTCCGATGAAGCCGAGGCCAACTCGGCGCCACCAAGGAGGTTCTGCACTCACCGCTGCATTTTATCTTTTATTCGATCTCACGGGCTGCCGGTGCTCGACATCGAGCAGACATGGCGCTCCATCGATGGCGCCGCCGCCGCCACATCATCCATGGCGCCTCCCCATGTTGTTGCTTCCTCGGTGGTGACTTCCACAATGCCACTAGCTACAGCTGTTCCGCTCTCGCCGCTGCCTGCTCGTTTGCCGTTGGTCGCGCCGCTGACCGCTTCCCGCTGTCTCGCTGCTACTCGCTTGCTCGCTATGCTTGTTGCTGTTGCTGCACGACCTCCGCAGCTACTGGAGTTGCTGCTTTAGCACTCGTCAGGTGCTATCGCACGACTTGCTCTCTCGCTAGTGTGTTCCCTCGAGAGCTCGCTGATTTAGATCATCGCTTTCTCGCTACTAGTGCTCGAACGCCTAAACATCTATTGCAATGCTCGTTATTAGTTCAATTAGTTTCGATCGTGAAGTTCATTTTCTTCAGCTTAAGTTCAGAGTAAACAAGATTTACAACATCCGTTTGAGCGGTCGGGCGCTGGCTGATGCGCTTTTACATCTAGCACTTTTGGTGATGTATTTTACATCATCTATTGCGATGATATTAGGGTCCCACTTCAGATTAAAGTTGTTCTGTCTTGTCATGCTTCAGCCTCGTCGCCAGACACCTTAGCGAGTTGCTCCAACGACGGAACCGCCCATCATAGCGAGCAAGACCCCGCGCCGCTTCCAGAGGCCTCGGATCTTCTTCCCCGCCCCGACAAATACACCAAGATCATCACCATCCTCCACGTCCAACCCAATGATGCCGAGGTCCACAAGGCTATGCCAAAGAGGTTGTACACTCGTCGCATCACTTTGTTTCTCCATTCCTCCGTTCTTCCAATTCATGTGAGCCAAACACCTGTGTTGATCGAATCCTATGTTTCCAAATGCTCTGTTTTGCACGTGCATTCCTATCCTATTCCCGTGTTTTTCCTGTCCCTCGCTTATAGAATCCTCCAATTCTAAGGAGCCCTTACAGATTTACTTCATTTTCAGATTGGCATCAAAGAAAACTCGTGTGTTATGTCCCGCCTCCTGCCAGTGTCGCCATCCACCCCATTGAGGTGCACCATCGATGAAGCGCTCACCGCAGCAGAGATCCCCCCGCAGATTTTCTTTCGCCGCCTCGATCATCTTCCCCGCTGTCGGCAGCCACGCCTAACCGCATTACCATCATCGATCGAGCAGATGAACCCGAGGACTAGACAGTTCCGAAGAGAGGTCGCAGTTTTCGTGGTTTGCTTACGCTATACATCGGTTATTATTACCGCTACTTTATCGCTCAATCTTGAGTTTTGAATTGCCCATGGTTCATCCGGGGTCTTCTATGTGGTTCATGTTGTGGGCAACAAACAATAGATGATCCATTGTTTATCTTTTAAACCAAGCTATAATCTACCGCTATCATTAGTTTT